>DWPD01000015.1:0-19109 GCA_018251475.1 Euphyes dion | reverse complement strand
CCTAATTGGGCTTTAACTATGTCTCAACTTGATATCTTTTTTCCTGGCAGGTTAAAAATTGAGTTGAATTAAAAATGTGGTTTGACACACTTCTTTGAACGTTCCCAAATTGAAACACAACACCCTGGATACTTAGGTAGTCAAGATACCTATTATGTAGGTAATATCAAAGGTATTGTATCAACAAACTTTTATTGACACCTACTCTAGAGTGGCTTTCGCTAAGCTTTATACGGAGAAAACTGCTATCACAGCTGCAGATCTTCTCAATATACCATTTGATGAACAGAAAGTTCCATTGCTACGCATTTTAACTGATAGGGGTACAGAGTATTGTGGCAAACCAGGGAATCATGCGTACCAGTTATATTTGGGAGTAGAAAATATTGATCATTCTAGAACCAAAGCTTACTCTCCACAGACTAATGGTATATGTGAAAGGTTTCATAGAACTATGCAAGATGAATGTTACAATATTATCTTCAGGAAAAAGATTTATAGTACTTTGGAGGAGCTTCAGTTAGATTGGCTGCATTCTTACAACAGAACTAGACCTCATTCCGGTAAGTACTGCTATGCAGACCTTTTTTGATAGTATGCATATTGCTTACCAAAAAAATATTGATAACATTAAAATAGATTCTGATATCGGTTTTGACTTCGTCGATTCTTCTGTCAGTTAATTCATGCCTGTCAGATCAAGTCTAAACTATTACAGTTAATTTTAAGGCCAAAAATTATACAAGAGGTCTGTTAAAATCACGTATATCGATTGTCTTGAAGTCACACAGTTGTTCTGTAGAGCTATGTCCTGTAATAATTACTATACCGTTTTGCTCAGAGCGTATTGAGATTAGATTTAATATTAATTCACACGTTGCACTGTCGAGATTACAAAATGGTTCGTCTATCAGCCAAACGTTTGCATTAGAAATTAAGAGGCGAGCAAGCGCAACTCTTCTTTTCCAACCTGCAGAAAGTTCACTATATTTGATATTAAGTACAGGTTGCAACTGTAAGCAACAAACGGCTGCCATAATTAATTCTCTAGTATTCCGTATTCTTGCCCAGAATTGTATGTTTTCACCAACTGTTGAGCTATCTTTACAGGCATTTTTATGGCCTATATAGACCATGGAAGGTATATAGGATTTTAGGTCATCATATATGTCTTTTCCACAGTACATTATATTACCTGACACTGGCGGCAAAAGTCCAGATAAACTTCTGATTAAGCTGGTTTTGCCGCTACCATTTGGACCAGTGATTAAGATTTTTGATTTTGGTTCAGCTTTAAAATTGAGGTTTTTAAATAATACTTTGTTATTACGAGCACAGGATAGATTTTTACATTCAAGCATCTATTGGACCTTTAAAGTGTGTGATTCATAGAGGTTATTGCAACTAATTTGTCAGATCAAGTCTGAACTTGAAATACCTGTTAAGAGGTTTTATATTTTTGAAGTGACTTTAACTCTTGGTTATGTTTGTAATTTTGCATGACAAATGTTTCTTTTGATGAGATATAATTTTTTTGTATTTCACTTAGACAAGGAATTGTTTTTTCCAGTTCTTTATATTTTTCCCAAGGAGTCTTTCCCTGAAGAGAGCTATGAGGACGTTGTTTATTATAATATTCTTCCCAATCCCTAAGCTTGACTTGCAATTCATAATCCTTAATGTTAACGCTACTATAAAATTCATCTAAATCTGTACGCTGCGCTCTTTCTACTTTACCATTTAAATGTGGGGAAAACGGCTTAATTGGACGGAATTTTATTTTCCATTCTTTTAGACACTCTTGCACTTCGTAAGCAAAAAATTCTTGTCCTCTATCGGTCTGAATCCTTTGACAATGAAATGGAGCCCTTTCCCTTAATTGTTTTAGGAAATCCAGAGTATTTTTTGAAGTACGCCTTGAGTATAATGCGATAACTTTATAACGCGTACAATCATCTATAGCAGTATATTGATAAAGCCCCGAAGATATTTTGCAAACATCCATTTGTACACGCTCTCCTGGCACTTTGCAGTTATAACGCTTAATCTGCTTGCGATAGTGGCGCTTAATACGTAAAAGACTTACATCGTGTTTCTTCAAAACTTTGTGTATAGTAGCCAATGCAAAAGAGATATCATGTAAACGCTTTAATTCAGCTTGAATACGTCTTGCTCCTAATTTTCTAGCTTTTCTCAGATGAAGAATGAGCTGTTCATTTGACTTGTTGATTTTTTGTAAGGGTAAAGTTTTAGGCCTGCTACTAAGGTTTGACAATCCCTGTTCACCTAGCTTTTCATAACGTTTGTACCATTTTCGTAAGGTAAAGCGTGAAATGTTATAGTGTTGACATACTTTGCCTGCATGACCTAATTTTTTGTATAATTCTATCCAATTCAGACGCAACTTAACTTTGGTATCCATTTACTGATTGCCTCTTGTTGATGAATTTATTCATATTATTGTAATAAGGTATTTAAACTATCACAAGTCAAAGTTTTTATTTTATCTTACATTTTTGCTGTAATAACCTCTATGAATCACACAGACATATTTTTCATGTCAATGAAAATGTCCTATTTGTTAAAGCTGGTTTTTTTGAACGTGGTGTTATTACAAACGTCTTATTTCTATATGGATTAGCATGTTTATGGGTTGGAAGGCATTTTACAAGGCAAGCTGTATCTTTAAGCGGTATAGTTCTTTCTGTTATTGCAATGTTCCGCATTTGTTACTTTGACCTTCTTATCTACAACCCATTGTGGTCATCGCAAGCTGTAGGTAAGTTTCTTATATTCAATGCTTTATTGCTCACTTATGGATTACCGATTGTGTGGACTTCAAAAATCATATCTCACATAAAAAAAGTAGAGTGGAAAAGATACAGCTATATCTTCATGTTACTGCTTTCTTTTGTATTAGTATCGCTAAATGTGCGGCAAATGTTTCATGGAGAGTATCTAAATAAATATGAAATAAGTAATTTTGAAATTTATGCTTACTCTATAATATGGCTAATTTTTGGTATCATTCTACTGCTTTTTGGTGCGCTACAACAAAATCAGTCTATTCGTATTGCATCGCTCGTGGTTATGATTCTAACAGTTGGAAAAGTATTTCTCTATGACGCATCAGAGCTTACTGGATTGTTGCGTGTATTCTCTTTCTTTGGCCTTGGACTCAGTTTACTTGGACTCAGTTGGTTTTATGCACAGTTTGTTTTCAGAAAGTGTGAAAAATAATAATCTCTTGAATATGGCTAAATATCAGATTACAACGCCTAGAAAAAATAAAGAGTCTATCGATATTTTATATGGGTACCACTCCACCACTTTTTGAAAAGCGCTTATTGGAGTTACTGCACAAAGCATCTGTCACCTTTCCTTTTGTGATTTTGAAACTTCAGCTATTGGGATACTTGAAAAAGAATGGTCACAAGCCTGCCTAAAAGAAGATAGGCTAACAACAGAGAAAATTGTACATAATATTTTTGACATACAAATACCTGAGAGGTCATTTTCTTTGCTTGTTAAGGGAACAGATTTTCAAATTAAAGTTTGGCAAGCATTGCTCTCAATTCCTAAAGGTACAACAACGGCCTATGAAAATATTGCACATATCATTGATAAACCAAAAGCTGTACGCGCTACTGCAAATGCAATTGCCAATAACCCAATTTCCTACTTGATACCTTGCCATCGTGTTATTCGTAAATCTGGAGAAATTAATAAATACCGCTGGGGAATAGAACGTAAAAAGGCTATTCTTGCTTATGAACTCAACTTTATGCGGCATAACGTCGATCAATAAATCCAACTATCTTTATTTATTAATTTATATATGTTTTACATGCCAGTAAGTTTTGACCCTTCCATAGGTTGATTTAATTATGGTAGTTTAAATATTACAGCCACTCACCCCATAACTTCATTATCTTATTATTTCAAAAACATCTTGCATCTTAAAAAATTTAGCTTACCTTTAGCTCATTTAGGTAGCATTTCGCCCTTTTTTGGATGTAATGATTTTCTGGAAATTGTCTTCTTGAATTCTATGGTACTTTGTTTAACATTGACGCATGAGTCTGGAATCCAGTTTTTATTACACTGCCATTTGATGTACTCATTTGCAATTAAATTGTCTGGATCCAAGTAGTCAAGCACTGGGATGACAGAAGGTATATAAATATCCATTAGTAATAAATACATGACAAGCACTAAGGTCCAAAGCAACATAGACCCTTCTTTATTTCCCCAAACTCCACAAATCTTATAGATCAAAGGTTTTGTTGTGTGTGAGTGGTAATATACGTTTTCGAGTGAGAAATCATTTGTAATGTGGCAGTAGATCAAAATAGCCATCGATGTTGATACACAAAAAAATATGACAGAGGAGACGAATCGGTAAAAACTAAGCGGTAGAAACAAATACGTTAAAGATAACAAACAGGCTATGAGTAGCGATATATTCCCAAATTCAGGCATAAGATTCATATAATGATATTACTAACAATAAATTGGGAGTTAAAGTTTTAATATAGGAACAAAGCTAATCTTCAATTATATTAATAGTAAGTAAAAATTAAGTATTAAGCTTTTATAATTTATATTATATAACATTAATATTGTGAGGTAATATTATGGGCACAACTAAGATTAGTGAATTTCTATTCAATATAAAAGGTAAAGTGGCAAAACAACATGCTGAACCAATAATTGAAAAAAATCTCTATACTATTTTAGGATTCAAAGATGTAGAAGATTTCGAACATAAGACAAGTAAGTCCGTTAACAAAAAAATTTGGCAGCTATTTATTGATTGCTTTACAAAGGAAATAGATTATGTAGCAACTAAGCAAGTTGTAAAAAACGTTGTTTGTAATATTGCCAAAAGTGCCCAAGGGAATGCTTTTACTGAAGCTGAAAGCTTAATCTTAAACGAAAAACAAGATAATAAAAAGAGAGAAAGAGCGATTAAAAAAGCTACTAGTATTTTAAAAAAAATCAATCCAGAAAAAGCCTTCAATGAACTTTCAGTAATAAAAAAACAAGCCGAAGATTTTTTACAAACCGATTTTTATAAAGCTCAGAGCAAACCACTGCCAGGATTTGCTACATCTGGTGCGCAGCTTTTTGCGGAAACTTTGAAATATATAGAAACACTAGAAAAATTATCAGAAGTTAAAAAGGAAGATTTAACTAAGAGTTTCCTATTAAATTATATTAGTTCACTGAACAAAAAGTATCCTAAATCACAAGGTAAAAGGGAAGATGCTATACGAATACTATCAAGCGATGAGTTGAAGAATTTTTATGATAAAGGTGTAAAAGAAGGAATATTACAACCGCTGGCATCCTATAAAGAATGCAGAAATCTGTATGATAAAATGAGCCAAACAAAGAATGAATGTATAATCAAAAAAGAAGAGCAGGAGAAAGCAAGTAAGTCAATAACCAGTATAATTAGTGACATAAAAAAATGTAGAGAAGCAGTCCTTAGTTGCAAAAATTTTCAGAGCTCCTACATAAAGGAAAAAGCAGAACACCCATTTAGAGGCACCTCATGTCAAAAAATGATTGATATATATCAAGAGAGAATTGTTGGATATCAGGAAAAAATTTGTCAAAACCTAAACCAAATAAGCGCAATATTAAAAGATACGCCGCAAGATGTGGAAGAATTCGAAGAAATAATCAATTGCGCACATGAAGCAGAGCAGTATGATAAAATTTTTGATTCGGCTTTAATTTGTTTACCGAACATACAGAATAAGCTAGATATTCAACCAGAAAATCCCCTAACAGAACTCAGAGCTTCACAAATTAACTTTGAAATTGAGCTAACTAGGCTCTGTGAACAAAATATTAGAGTAAGCATGTGAGTGCTTCAACAAAATTCAAAAAACCAACAAAGACCTCATAAGTCTTATCAAAACAGGAGATTTCTAATAGTGGCAAATACCATGTATTTCTTTCAATTTGCCACTACCTAAATCACACATTGTCTTCCAGAAGGAAAATTTTTGTTCCACTGGCAACCACCTCATGTATAGCTTTACTTCCATAATAAGAAAAATGGCAAAAGTAATTTTAGATCTACTCTAATAAAAGCCTATTTTCCTTGAAACTAAAATAGCTACTAAACGTGATAAAAATATGATCTATTAATTCTATTCCTATGCTTTTGCAAGCTTCTGCAAGCTGTCTGGTGAGAAACATATCGCTACTTGAAGGTTGTATATCTCCACTTGGGTGATTGTGGGATATTACAATCGATGTTGAGCCAATCAAAAGAGCGCGTCTTATGATCTCTCTAACGTAAATAGGAGTTTGATCTACTGTACCAAAGTTCTGCAGATCTTCCGCTATTAGACGATATCTTTTATTCATATAGATAACGCGAAAATTTTCTTTATTAAGGCTTCCTATACTTGCTTTTAAATAATCAAGCAATTTTTTCCAATTATTGATTATAGGTAAGTCCTTTATTTCTTCTCGTGCAGAACGAACAAAAGGTGTCATGAAAGTAGCTGACACTGTCCTCCATCCAAGAGGGTGTCATTCCAGTGCTTGACACTGGAATCTAGCCTTTCTGAAATCTCACCGAAAATGTTGCAACCACTTTCTATGCTAGTTTGCTTGCTCATAAGCTAAACTTTCCTGGATTCCAGTGTCAAGCACTGGAATGACACCTCAAATATTAATAAATTTACCAAGCGAAAAAAAAGGCAAAAAAATCCCCGTGTAACGAGTTTTGACCCTATAATAATGTAAATTGGCGCTGTAATAATGTGCTAACGCTTAAAATAAGCGCGTTTTGGCTGAATGTAGAAAAAATAAAAAAGACATGCAGCCGCTATAATTTTTATGTAATTTGCCAATAAATATCTGAGTTTTTTACTGAATTTTTGTTGTTGAACCCGCGCGGATCGAAAACAAGGATAAATACTCTTATTGTCATAATAAGGGGGCTGGCGCAGTTTGTCAAGGAAGTTTTATGCAAGAGATCTATTGAAATGCTCGTGCAAAATCATACTATTAGTTTAGCACATTATAAATTTAAAATTATAAATATGTTAAGCAAATTAGTAACTTTGCTATTAATTTTTATACTCCCTTTTAATTCGTACTCATATCAGTTTAGAACTAAAGCAAAGCAAGCAGTTGTTTTAGATTTAGCTTCAGACTCTTTCATTTTTGACCATAATTCCAGTGAAAAAATGGCCCCATCTTCAATGAGCAAGTTAATGACTTTATATGTGGCCTTCGATTATCTAAAAGCTGGAATAATAAAAATGGAAGATAAATTTCGAGTAAGTAGAAAAGCATGGGAAAGGAAAGGCTCTTCTATGTTTTTGAAAAAAGGTCAATTTGTTACTGTAAAAGAACTGCTTGAAGGAATTACAATTGCCTCAGGTAATGATGCATGCATAGTGCTAGCCGAGGGTATCGCAGGATCAGAAGAGAATTTTGTTGCTGAAATGAATGAAGTTGCACAAGATTTGAATCTTAATGATAGTCATTTTGTTAACTCAAGTGGATGGCCAGATGAAAACCATTTTATGAGCGCAAAAGACTTGGTAACACTGGCAAAAAGAATTTTCACCGATTTTCCTGAATACTATGATCTATTCTCTGAACAATATTTGACATATAACGATATTGTACAAAAAAATAAAAATCTTTTACTTTTCCATGATATTGGAGTTGATGGTCTAAAGACAGGTCATACGAGTGCTGGTGGTTATGGAATTATAGTATCTGCAAAACGGAACGATAGGAGAATTTTTGCTGTTGTGAATGGTTTGGACACCGAGAAAGAGCGAATAGAGGAAGCAAAAAGACTAATACAATATTCCTTAAATCATTTTAATACCAAGAAAATATTTGCTAAGGATAGCGTAGTTGAAGAAATAAATATTGTTTATGGAAAAGATAAAAAGGTGCCCGTTACAGTTGCAAACGATGTTACCATAACTTATAACCGCAGATTACATGATAAAATTAAAGTGCGTATTGAGTATAAAGATATGGTACCCGCACCAATTAAAAAAGGTCAAGAAGTGGGCAAAATTTTTGTAGAAATACCTGGTACTGAGCAAAAAACTATACCTGTTTATGCAGCAAATGATGTGCAGGAATTGAGCTATATAAAAAAAAATTTTAGAAAGTTGTTTTAATCAGCAAATGTAAGTTAAGGAGACCTGAAATACTAATCTACTTTCAACTTCTCAGCATGTAAACTGCGTGGTAAAGATTCCAACTCTTTTGCAGCAGTGAGTTCTTATTTTTTGCATGTATACCAAGCTTATTGAATTCTCGGGCAGCAGGAAACACTCTTACCTCAAGCGAACCAGCAGTTTTATTGTAATGATCAACAGCACTTTTTAAGCTTCTGCGTAAATTATCAAAATTTTCGCCCATTGTGCAGATTCGCTCATATAAAATATGGCCTAGTTCACTTATTTTCTTTGCATTTTCAGCTATCATCTCTTGCTTCCATCCATAGGCTACTGCCCTAAGTAGCGCAATTAAAGTGATTGGTGTTGCAATAATTACTTTTTTTTCTATTCCAATTTCTATCAAAGCTGGTTCACATTCTAGTGCTGCGCTGAAAACCCCTTCTCCTGTTAAAAAAAGCACCACAAACTCTGGCGTATTTTCAAATTGGTTCCAATATTCCTTTCTGCCTAGATCATTTATATGTTTTTTTATTGCCAGAGAATGATTCTTCAATTTTTCCTTTTGTATCTGTAAATCATTTTGCGACATAGCATCCATGTAAGAATCAAGTGGTACTTTAGCATCTATTATTATTTGCTTTCCTGATGGCATTTTTACTATTAAATCAGGACGCAACAAATTGTCCTCGTTTTTATCAATCACTGAGGCTTGAGTAAAAAAATCGCAATATTCAATCATTCCCGCCATCTCTATCACTCTTTTGAGCTGCATTTCACCCCACTTACCTCTAATGTGAGGTTTCCTCAAGGCGTTAGCAAGGCTAGAAGTTTGGTTCATTAATGCTCCAATTTGCTCCCTTAAACCTTCGTAGGCCCCTACCCTCTCTTTTTCTAGCTCACGTATTTCACTGTCGAATTTTTCTAATTTTTCTTTTATTGGAGTGATAACTTCGTTGATCGTTGCTTGCCTTTTTTTGAAGTCACTTTCTGTTTCTTTTAGCTTATTATCGATCACTTCTTTTGCTAAGTTCAGAAAATTATTATTGTTTACCTGAAGAGCATCAAGAGAAAGTGCTTTAAAAGTGTTCGTAAGCCTCTCCTCTGCTTTTGTTAGTAATTCTATTTCCTTTTTCTTTTCTTCACGCTCTTTCTGAAGAATTACTTGAAGTTCTGCGTTCCTCACTTTCAAATCAACTATTTCCTTATTTTTATCTACTAAAGCCTGTTTTGCCTCTTGAAGTTCATGTTCTACTTTAAGTAAATTCTTCTCAAGATTCTCACTAAATTTTCTGTTCTTTCTTACAACAATATAGAGAAATAGTAGTAAAAAAAGGAAATTCAATACAAAAGCTATAGAATTGAAAAGCATCAGAACACAGAAAAAACCGCACTCACAATACTATCTAATTTTTTTATATATAAAAAAGAAAAAAAGAGCACCTGAAGAGATGCGCTTACTGAAGGGCTTGGTTTGCTAATTAATAACCGTTTTCTCCTACACTTGGATTAGTAACAGAATGTCTTTTTATTGAAAATCTTATGTAATAGTTATTTTTATAATATCAAATATATTAACAACTCAATTTTACTCTCATTACTACAATACTTACATACCAGTTACTTCACTAAAAACTTAGCTTCAATCCGGCCAAAAGCACATACCCGTAGTTGTTATCTTTTACTACAGGTTCCTGAGTACTAAATTTTACAATATCGAAATAGTATGAAGTGCCAAGAGCTAATGGATATTCAAGACTGAAAGCCTGTGATGTGAATTCGTTTGTACCTTTACCTGCAATATACCTAACACTATTAAAATATGTTAAGCTCACTTTACGAGAATCAGAATGATAAGCAACACCTGCATTTACATAATGCATATTATTTGTTTCAGGACTACGCTTCTCACCAGATTTACCGCCATTACCGTACGAAAAAATGCAATCAAGTTTAAAAAGTTTTAGCTTCAATCCAAAATTCCAGTGTAGTAATTGATTACGGCATTCATAATTTTGAGAAGTACCATCCGAGCAGTCAGTTAAATTTTCCCTTGCAAACTCACCAGCCAAGGCAGTAGTAAAACTTATATCATCTGATAGGCCATTTTCATACGAAAGACCAGCGGCTATTAGATTGTTATATTGTAAATTATTTTTACCTGGAACATAACTAAATCCAAGTTGAAAGTTATAGATTTTAGGAGAGATATAGTTTAACGTTGGTTGTTTTAACTTTAGTTCTAGTCTATTATAGTCGCTATAAATATTAGGCTTGACCCAAAATACCTTATCCTTATCATACCCAGAACCATCATCTTTTTTTTTATTACCGCGCAAATTTGCATAATCTGTCCAATGACCATTTATTCCTCCAGCAGCTGTGTAAATTTTTGAAGTGTTAATTAACATACTCTGACTAACTAAACTTCCTTTACCATATTCAACTGATCCAAACTCCTGGTTCTTTATGATAAAATAGCACTTCTCCATTTCTAATTTTTCTATGTCTAATGCTTTTAGGTTTGCAATAGCAGAAACTCCTGCCTTAACATTAAACCCCATTTGCGTATTGGGATAAACTTGCTGCAAATAAAGAAAGCGCAGGTCTGAATAACTTGAGGTCTTGTCTTTTGTAGAGCTAAAAGAATCTCTGTTGAAAGCGTAGCCAAATCTTAAATCTATTTTTCCATCTAGTTCTGCATAAAACATCTCCTTATCCAGAATTACCCTAGCATTGACACTCCCTACCACGAATAATAATGAAAATAGTTTGATCAGTAACCTCATAGTTAAGCTTAAATTTTTAATATAAGCTTAATAGAAATAAAAAACAATTCTCATATTGTGTAGAACTTAGATACTACAAACCAATTAATGACAAAAGCGTTTAAGCATTCTTCTCACTATGTTTTTGAATTATATTTCCATAAATAATTGATATACTTGGTAACTTTCGCTTTAGTAACTGCTTATTAATGGTAGAATATATACGACTAATTATTTTAGATGTGTTCTTTGCATCACAGTTAATCAAAATAAAAAGCACCTTATTCTCATCAATAAATCCTAGAAAATCATCACTACGGCAATTTTTATAAAAATGCTCTGTGATCATACTCAATGCATCGTTTATCTCATTAAATTTATTATTGAAGCCTATTATTCCTATAACTGCATTAATTTGATATTCAAAGGCAAAATTCAATATGACATATAACTCCAAAATCGTTGAATCATTGTCTGGTATATCAAACAAGTTGTGTTTTTTATATTTCTTACCCATTAGATATTTATCCCTAAACATTGCTAGCTTATGAAACAGGCCAATGTCACGTATCAATAGCTCATAATTAATCTTGCTATTAGTAAATTGCGTTGTGCGAAAAACTTTTACCTTTGTTTTTATATCTTCTCCTTTAGCGTCGATTAAAGAAAAGCCTATCACTTTTGGCAATATATCGGGCAAATCGCGCCCATCTTCAGTATACTCCAAATAGCTTTTCATATCTTCAGCTGCTCTTGCACTTAAAATATTGATTAACGGCTTATTAAGTACATTCTCTTCCTCACATTTTAATAAATTCCTTGCAGCTTGATTGAGTCCCAAGATTAATACGTTCTTTTTCTCATTATCCTGACAAACAGATATCACAGCATCATCTTTCCTTCTTGCAGTTATAAAATCTTCCATATCTTCTCACATATAACGTATTTATAAGTATAATAAGATTGTATTAAAATTCATTTACCCATTAATATACTTGATAAAGTATAGACAAATCGTCATGTTGCTGCATGTTCTAAGTCATGATAAAGGAAGCAAAATTACAAATGTAATTTTGCTTGTTCTCTTTATATCTTCACCGCAACAACTTATTTTGCTGTATTGGATTAGATGGTTGAATATAACCTAAACTACTGTGACACGATTCTTCGTATGACGGTGGTGATGAACACGATTCCTCGTATGAAGGTAGTAGTTCCTCAAGCGGTGCTGAAGGTTGTACTTTTTCATAATTGTCAGAAGGAAAATTGTCTAATTCTTTATTATTAGTTGCCTTATCCATACATTTTATTGGTTGCTCTATATAATTTTGTATTTCTTTTGTAAAACTATGCTTTAGGCAATAACTTGTTAAGTAAGCTACACCTGCTACTGTTAGCACTAATGCTGCAACAACCAAAAATGGAGATGCTGTATACATAAGAGCATGTAAATAACCTATACTTCCTTGTTTAGCGGCACATACAAATAGTGCTATGAGCGGAGCCAAAAGTAACATAAAAAATGCAGTAAAACCACAAGTACACAATGCAGCGATTCCTCTTATCTCACAAAGCCCTATTTTTTTTATTTTATTATTAAGGCTTTGATACATTTTATTAACGTTAATATTGCTAGTATAATCTTCTAGTTCTTTTGAAATCTTAATCTTTAATTCTTTAACCTCACTATCCATTAATGAATAGTATGCTATATAACGTTGCCGTAATTGATTATCTAATACTGATCGACCACCATTTAGAACGTTTAAAATGTCTTTTTTGCATAACTCAATCTCCTGAGAAATTTTAGAATCGTTTTGTTCTTTTATATCTTGATCCATTTTAGCCAGTAGTTTTTGACCAAAATCTTTAAGTACAGTTCTGCAAGAAAGATATTTTAATATAATAGGTAAAGCCATCTCATTTCCCTTACTAAGCAAAGATAAAAGCTTCAAAGCGAAAGAATTGGGTATTGCCTCTCTTGGTAGAGTTAGGGTAAAAGAAATTTTCCATTTATCGCCACACTTATAATATCTTTGGCAAAGTAATTTTATTGAAGAATCTTTAAACCATTTTGTACCAAATTGCATTTGAGCAAAGAATTCTTCTAATTCTTTAACAGAGCAACTATTTTCCTCTAATTTTACTTTTATAATATTGCTTAACATTGTAACTCCACTAACCGTTTTATACATGTAGCTTAACACTATTTTAATAATTTATCAAGAAAGTTTAATTATTAATTATAATATTTAATAAAATAAATAGACTCTTTTACATTTCATCTGCAAGAATCTTTTCCTTAGTTTGTAAATAAAGATTTTCTGAATCTAATTGCCGCAGGTTACGTTTAGTAATATAATCTCATATTAAATAAAACTTTACCTAAGTTTATGCCAGACTCTACGTTAGTTTTAACAACTATTCTTATATTCTTCATCTTTACGTTGTCACTTTTTTTTATAAAAAGGATATTTGGATCAACGAACAAGAAGATAATAAAATCCTTCAGAAAAATTGCTCAGCAGATTAATGCGCTAGAGCAAGAAATGCAGAGCTTATCTGATGAGGATCTTGCTAGTAAAACTGCGGAATTAAAACAAGAACTGAAAAATGGAAAAACACTAAATGACCTTCTCGTACCTGCATTTGCGGTTGTACGAGAAGCATCACGAAGATTCCTTAACATGAGGCATTTCGACGTTCAGCTAATTGGTGGCATGGTTCTCCATAATGGCATGATATCAGAAATGAAAACAGGAGAAGGAAAGACACTCGTCGCAACTTTAGCTGCATATCTAAATTCTTTAGAAGGAAAAGGTGTGCACGTCGTAACTGTTAACGACTATCTTGCAAAACGAGATACAGAGTGGATGAGTCTGTTGCATTTATTACAAATAATTTGACAGACGACGAGAGAAAAAAGGCTTATAGCGCAGATATCGTATACTCAACAATTAATGAACTTGCCTTTGATTATCTACGAGATAATATGAAATTTTCTCAAGAAGATATGGTTCAGAGAGGCTTCAATTACGCGATAGTAGACGAAGTAGACTCTATACTGATTGATGAAGCGCGTACTCCGCTCATTATTTCTGGCCCACTTGAGGAAAATAATCAGATATATAAGCATATCAATAAAATAGTAATCAAATTAGTTGATTCTGACTATGAAGTCGATGAAAAGAGTAGAGCAGTGTTCCTCACTGAAAATGGCATTTCACGAGTGGAGGAATTACTAAAATCGTATAACCTCATTCCTGGAAATTCCTCGCTCTATGATACTAGCAATATTATACTGACTCATTATATAGATCAAGCACTTCGTGCACATAAGCTGTTTACTGCTGATAAAGATTATATAGTGAAAAACGGTAAGGTGGTAATTATTGATGAGTTTACTGGGCGCATGATGGAAGGTAGGAGATATTCTGATGGTCTTCACCAGGCACTGGAGGCAAAGGAGAATCTTGAAATTCAGTATGAAAGTCAAACTTTAGCATCAGTCACATTTCAGAACTACTTTCGTATGTACAACAAACTTTCTGGTATGACAGGAACAGCAGCAACAGAGGCAGAGGAGTTTCGTGATATATATAGATTAAATGTAGTGAAAATTCCAACTAATGTGCCTGTTAAGAGAATAGATGTTGATGATGAAATTTATGGCACAGAAAAAGAAAAATTTAATGCTGTATTGAAGTTCATAGAAGAATGCCACAAACGCCTTCAACCAGTGCTTGTTGGCACTGTGAGTATTGAAAATTCTGAAAAACTTTCCGATCTTTTGAAAAGCCATTCTCTTAAGCATTCAGTATTGAATGCTCGTTATCATGAACAAGAAGCGTATATAATAGCGCAAGCTGGAATACCAGGCAGCATTACTATAGCAACAAACATGGCAGGACGTGGAACTGATATTCAGCTTGGTGGAAATGTTGAAATGATTGCAAAAATAGAGCTCGAGAAAATAAAAAATGCTGATGAAAGAGAAAAAAAATATCAAGAAATAGTCGAAAGAGTAAAAAAAGATAAGGAAATTGCTATAAAAGCTGGTGGCTTATGTGTTATTGGAACCGAAAGGCATGAAAGCAGGAGAATAGATGATCAACTGCGTGGCCGTTCTGGCCGTCAGGGTGACCCTGGACTTTCTAAGTTCTTTCTATCACTTGAAGATGATTTAATGAGGATATTTGGTTCTGATAGAATGAGGATTTTTTTGCAAAGAGTGGGACTAAAGAACAACGAGGCTATTCATCATCCATGGATTAATAAAGCACTTGAAAAAGCACAGAAGAAAGTTGAAGTTAGAAATTATGATGTGCGGAAGTCTTTGCTGAAGTTTGATGATGTAATCAACAATCAACGTAAAGTTATTTTTAAGCAGAGAAATCATATTTTAAACAATGAAATCAATGATTTAGTTGAAGTATATAGTGAAGTAAATGAGGATATAATAGAAGGTATAGTACAAAGTGGTTATTACGAAGATTATGTTGAAGATATTGCAAAAGAATTCCACATAAGATACGGGATAACGCTTAATCTAGAAGAGTTTTTGAATAAACAAGAAGCCTTGGATTATATCAATGACA
Source organism: Euphyes dion (assembly GCA_018251475.1). Taxonomy (NCBI): domain Eukaryota; kingdom Metazoa; phylum Arthropoda; class Insecta; order Lepidoptera; family Hesperiidae; genus Euphyes; species Euphyes dion. The sequence continues at coordinate 3,566 of DWPD01000015.1, read as the reverse complement.
AGATACAAGAATTTTTTACTGAGAAAGAAAAATATTTCAATAGTCAACAAACTACAGATTTGTGGAATACGATAGTGAAACAAGTGATGATCATGACACTTGATCATTTATGGAGGGAGCACCTTTCGGTCTTAGAGAGCCTAAGACAAAGCATAAATTTGCGTGCGATGGGGCAAAAAGACCCACTGAATGAATTTAAACGCGAAGCTTTCTTAATGTTTGAGTCGATGCTTAAAAAGTGGGGGGAGCTTACCATTCACCGCCTAGCGCACTTTAAGTTGCTAGACAATCAAGAAATAGGCAATAGGTCACGCTCTACTAAAAATAGCAGACTTCCAAAAGTTTCAAGGAATGACAAGTGCCCTTGTCATTCCGGGCATAAATACAAACACTGCCATGGTGCTCCTAATGTACAGAATTAGTTGTTACAAGCATGCTATAGCTGCTAATATCAATATCATCTAACTCATTACTTAATGAGTACTTTGATACTCTATATGCAGCCTCATAGTAAATTCCACAGAGCCTAGTGCTATTAACAAACATGCATTGTTTATTTGGTTTTCCTCCTCTTACCTTTTTCTTGGCCTCTTCCTCTATTAAAATTTCTATTATTTTTCCAATGTTTTTCTTTTGACTCCTCTTAGTCTTCGAAGCTTCTCTTCATCAAGTTTACTTACCTGCTCAAAATTTATACCTTCCCTAATATTGCTTCTACTACTTGTTTCTTAAGTTATCCAAGAAGTCTAATGGCAAGCACTGACCACTTTTGCTTAAGATGCCCTTGAACAGACTAAAAATTAAACATCAAACCAACTTCAATATTATGAGTGGATATATCATCTGCAATAGGTATTGGGATACTAAAGTAACGATAGCCGAAAAAGGTTTTAACTTCTGGAATTATTAAATAATTAACACCAAGCTTTATTTGATAAGCAAACCAAGGAACATTCAGTGGCATTGAATTTTCTGGTGATCCATTAATCTTTTTTAATCTAAAAACTGTTGGCCCTATACCAAGACCAATATAAGGAGCAAATTGTGTATCTCGAATACTGGAGTTATAACAGAAGTTTAATAAAAATGCAAACACGCTTGCTGATTTATCAAATAACGGAGGAGAGTTACTATCTTCAATATTGGCTGTAGAATACATAGCTTCAAAATCAACTCGGCCATTTTCCCCAGCATAGTAACCTAAAGATACGCTCCTAAGCCACTGGAAATCAATTTTGCCGTTAAATTTCTCTATACTCTTAATTTCATTTACTAATCCAGTTTTGACAAGCCTTAACATCTGAATTTCTAGCCAAGAAAGATCAGAATCATCTGTATTGATTAAACGAATAAACCTTTCTCCTATTGCCTTTATACCCTTTACAAATGTGTCTGAGTTATCATGGTATATCTTACCACCGTTAGCACTAACATAAAAATCAAGTTTTTTTGATTTTTCCTTTGTAGGTTCAGCTTGATCTGCAATACTTGGCCACATATTTTTCTGATTAGCTACTTGGAAAACAGAAGGTGAACTACTTTCAAGTTCTTGACATTTTATTGGCACTTCTTTTTCAGTAACTTCTTCAGAATGTATCACACTTTCATTATTGTCCGTTTCTAATTTTAAGGGCTGGACTTGCTCAATGTGTGTATTGTTACTGATATAAGTAATAAAAAAATAGACACACGGAATGAAGATGAAAAATAAAGCAATAGATATTCTAATTATCATAAATGAATTACCACTTATAGTATAACTACTATATCATATATTCCTTTAATGTACAAAAATTAAGAAATAATATTTCCAATTAAACAATTATTTTCTATTCCTTTAACATGAGCTTTCACAATACTTTTAGCTTGAACTCTTGATGTAAGTTTTATTAATGCAAAATTTTCTGTTCTACCAATATTATTCTGCTCAACCAAAACGCTTTGCTCAGTGCCGAGCAAAGATTGATAAAAACTGCTCATCATTTCTTTATTTATTTCTCTTAGATGCTTTACTCGTTCTTTACGCACATTCTCTGGTATTTGTGGCATTCGTGCAGCAGGTGTATTCTTCCGCTCTGAATATGGAAAAGCATGTAGATAAACTACATTTATTTTTTTCAGTAAATCAACTGTATCCTCAAACATTTCATCAGTTTCTGTTGGAAATCCAGCAATAATATCAGCGCCAAATGCTATATTAGGCCTCAAGCTCTTCATTTTATGATAAAATTCTATCACTTGTTCTCTATTGTGACGACGTTTCATTCTCTTTAGTATTAAATTATTACCAGACTGTAGACTCAAGTGTAAGTGAGGCATAAGTCTTGACTCATTAGCTATTAAATCCATTAGTTCATCATCAACTTCAGCAACATCAATAGAGGAAAGTCTTAGTCTCTTTAACTGTGGTATATCCTTTAAAACTCTTCTAATCATTGAACCAAGTGATTGCTTACCAAACAAATCTGTACCAAAATCAGTAATATCAACACCTGTAAACACCACTTCTTGATACCCATTTTCTATAAAAATCTTAATTTGCTCTATAATATTGTTTACTGGCACAGATCGATTATTCCCTCTTGCCTCAGTAATTGAGCAAAATGTACAGCTATGATTACAACCATTTTGAATTTCAATAAACGCCCTTGATTTATCTTCAAATCTATTAATGAGAATAGGTTCTACTTGGTTATCACTAACTAAGATTTCATCATTATTTAGTAGATAATTTTCAGCTCTTAGCTTGTCTTGATTACCTAGCACTTTACTTACACCAGGAATATCACTATATGATTTAGGATCTAATTGAACGGCACAGCCAACTACGATAATTTCTTTACTTAGGTCGTTTTTATAGATCTTACGTATTTTTTGCTTTACTTGACGTTCTGCTTCATTTGTCACTGCACAGCTATGCACCACAACAACATTTTCTCTCTTTGCTTTTTTTAATGCTTCTTTGATTAATTCGCTCTCGTAAAAATTTAGACGACAACCAAATGTTATTACTTCATTCATGCTTTTGCTTTAATAGATCTAAATTATATCAAATATCCAAGCAAAATGACTATTTTTTTGGTAGATATTATAATTTAAACATAACCTCTAGAGTTGAAAATCACAGGAAGAATTTGTAGATATACAGTAAGATCATTTAACATTTTGGTATTAGATTTCTTGCATAACTGGAATTCAAAGAGTTCCAGCTCGTGACGCTGGAATCAAGATTTTCTTATTGGATACCAAGCTGGCTGGTTATGCAAGAAATCTATTATATTCCATAAAAAAAGCTTAATGCCAATGATGTTAACCTCAAGCGAATATAAACCAAAAAACATCTTGCTAAACCCTGAAACTCTACCATGCAAATCCATCTATATCATTTGGTACATAAGTGTCAGAATAAGCTTCATCCAAACTTTCTGCTTTCCATGGAAGCCACGAAGAAGATTTTGTCTTCTCTAAAACTTTACCTGGTATTGATGTTATCTTGTATCTTGAAAAAAGCATCTAATGTTTTAAGCTTAAGCATTAGGTGGAGAAGGGAAGAACTCTGGATGTTA
>DWPD01000014.1:0-19891 GCA_018251475.1 Euphyes dion | reverse complement strand
AACATTAAGTGTTAGGTATGAATGAACACAACTTCTTTGGTAAAGAATACTGTGTTTAAGTCACTAAAGTAAATTTAGTGATGATAAATTTAGTACTTAGCAATGATGAAGTATTGTCTCCGTGGGTGAATAGGATACGTGAAGGTAGTAAAGAAACCTTTAGAGAACTTTAATGCGTCTACAGCCAGCTTTAAGGTTCCAGAGGTTTTTTCTTACCGTTATATCTGGAGCCTTTGAGCTATAGTAGAAAATATTATATGTATGGTTCTTTGCGTGGAAAAAATTCTAGACTATGAAGTAGGGGAAAAAGTGAAAAGTTGGAGGTCAGAGAGGGGGTATACTCAGAAAGATTTAGCTGAGAAAATTGGTGTAAAATACTGGGTAATACTGCAATATGAGAAAGGGAATCTTAGAATTTCAATCGAAAGGTTGTACGCTATAGCAGGTGCATTGTCAGTAAGTATTACCGATCTCATTACTGCATCAAAGGAGAAAATCGGCTTTAAAAATGAGGAAGGAGAAATATTAAATCTAGTAAGAGAATATAAAAAGATTAATGATCAGGAGTTACGTAGGATGTTTTGTTTATTAACTAAATTTGTCAAAGTTAGTGAAAAAAGTAGTAAAAAATCAGAAAAAATAAAAATTGCAAAGGGTTTGGTTAAAGCAGGAGTTTCTGTTGATATTGTTGCAAAAACAATTGGTCTGCCTGCTGATGAATGTATTGAAGAAAAAGTTGGTTCTATATACTGCCAAATAGGAAAAAAGATAAAAGAATGGAGGCTAGTGAGAGAGTATACTCAAAAGGATTTAGCAGAGAAAATGAATACAACACGTGACGAAATAAGCAACTATGAACAAGGACGCGTAGCTACTCCACTGGGAAAATTATATGAGATAGCAGAAGCATTATCGATTAGTATTACAGATCTACTAACAGAGGAAGATGAAGGTAGTAGAGTGGAAAATGAGCTACCTGATTTAATTAAAGAATACAAAGAAATTGAGAGCCAAGAACTACGTAATGCACTAATAAAATCTCTGTTTGAGGGAATACGTATTTGTGAGGAGAAAGTGAGAGAGATAGAAAGGATTAAAGTTGCAAAGGATCTAGTAAAAGGGGGAATTTCTATTGATATTATTTTGCAAGCGGTAGGTTTACCTGTTGATGTAGCTTTAGATGGATAGCTCGTAAAAAAATTATAGCAATAAAGTTTTTTTCTTAAATGGAGGTATATGTGTTTGTTTCTGCAAGCAATGTTAGCTATGGAATAGGGCAAAGAATAGAAAATTGTAGGTTAATGCGAGGTCATACTCAAATAGGATTAGCAGGTCAAGTAGGTTTAACATACCAAGAAGTGAACAGCTATGAGAATGGTTATACTCCTATTCCAATTGGAGTACTATATGTAATAGCAAGAGTATTATCAGTTAATGCTGTAGATCTATTACCTAAACCAATAACAGTAAGAGAGTATAAAGATGAAGACGAAGAAATACTCTATCTAACGAAAATATACGAGAATCAAAAGTTAGGTAAGATAGTACCTTCATTAGTCAGGTTTGTTCATATTAGCGAAAAAATTAATCAAGAAGAAGCAAGGTTGGAAATAGCAAAAAATCTAGTAAAAGAAGGAGTTTTAGTTGATATTATTTCCCAGGCAACGGGCTTATCTATTTACGAATATGATAATACAGAGAGAGAAATCTGCACTGACTCTATATATTACAGAATAGGACAAAGAATAAGAGAATGGAGGCTAATAAGAAGATATACTCAAAAAGATTTGGCGGATAAAGTTGGTGTAACACTTAAGGAAATACACGAGTATGAAATAGGATACACCGCCATATCATTTGACAAATTATATGAAATAGCAGGAGGATTATCAGTGAATATTAAAGTTCTGCTGCCTAAAACAAATGAAGATAATAAAGAAGAAAATAAGCTAATGAATTTAATCAGAGAAGATGAAAATCAAGAATCACTAGTCAAATCTCTAACTGAAGGTATGAAAAGTAGCAAAGAAAAAGTTAAAAAAACAGAGAAAATCAAGGTTGCAAAAAATCTAGTTAGGGCGGGTGTTTCTACTGATGTTGTTTTGCGAGCAAGTGGCCTAACTGCTGATGAGTATGAAAATTGAATTGTGTTAAAAACGGTTGGGAGTGTTAGGTAATATATTAAGATACAAGTAAAGATAGTTACGTATTTAATACATCTATTCTGAAAATTTGTTTAGCTGACTCAACTGAAGCATTTTCATAAAGTTTTGCTGCTAATTTGTGTTGTTTGATAAACTTCAAATTTAATGCTTTTAAAATTGATGCTGAAAACACATATTGCTAATGCTAGCAGAGAAACTGGTTGGTAAAATTGCTACAGCCGTCAGTACTCCCGATTACTTTTCCTGATAATGTGATAGTATTCGCAAGTATTATCATATATTACAAAAAAATCAGTTAGCATTTCTGTTTATTAAAATTATACAATAAAGCTGCATTTTATATAATACTTCTCAAATCATTTCTATTAAATATTTATGAATATGGTTAAACAGTAGATAGAGGAAACCTTGTCTATTATTGATCTTTTTTATAGTAAAGTTATCTCATAAAATATTAAATTGGGAGTTTTATGGATCACAGACTAAGAGCTTATTTGTTTGGGGTTATCTGGTTTATACTTAGCTTACTTAGTAGTGTAGCTAATGATACTATATCAAAATATCTAAGTTTACATCTTCAGAGTTTTGAAATAATTTTTTTCCGCTTTCTGTTCACCACTATTACCCTTGTACCTTTTATGTTTTACTATGGAATAGAAACTTTTAAAACAAGTCAAATATCTACTCAAATAACCAGGGGTGGGTTGTTGTTTTGTGGAATGACCTTATGGACTTACGGGTTGACTGTTTTCCCCATAGTAACTGCAACGATTATAAGTTTTTCTATACCATTATTTGTTATACTTCTTGCAATCCCTTTGCTAAACGAAAATATAATTTGGCAAAGATGGATAGTAACTGTTATTGGCTTTGTTGGTATTGCTATTACTACCAAAGCTCATAGTGAAGATTTTAATCCTAAAATTCTTATTTTTATTGTATCTGCATTGATCTTTGCTATATTAGATATACTTAATAAGAAACTTGTAATAAAAGAGTCAGTAATAAGTATGTTATTTTATTCAGCTCTAACAACAACAATTTTTTCCACTCCATCTTTGTTATTTTATTGGCATATGCCTTCCTTGTCAGAATTAATATTACTGCTGATTTTGGGAATAAGTTCAAACCTAATTCTGTTCTTCATGTTAAAAGCTTTTGCTCTTACTGATGCCACTGCACTTGCACCTTATAGGTACATAGAGCTAATAATTTCTGCAATAGTAGCATACGTTATATTTAATGAATTACCTGATAAAAGTGCTTTATATGGTACTTTGATATTAATACCATCAACCTTATTCATAGCTTATTCGGAAGGTAAGGCAATTAAGAAAAATAGTGTAACAACAAAAGTTTATAATTGTTAATGGTATTTATTTTAGATGCTAAGCTACATTTTTAAGGTGATAATAAAATGCACATAACTATTATAGGAGTAGGGTATGTAGGCTTAGTATCTGGTACAATGTTATCGGAACAGGGCCATAAAGTTGATTGCATTGACATAAATACTGAGAAGATTGAACTTTTGAAATCAGGGAAAATTCCTCTATATGAACCTGAATTAGCAGATTATTTAGAGAATAATATAAAGTCACAAAGGATAAGATTTTTTGATTCGTATTCTCAAATAAATCCCAATACAGAAGTAGTATTTGTAACTGTAGATACTCCATCAGACTCCCTAGGAAATGCAAATTTAAAGAATGTATATAATGCAGTAAGTGAAGTTTCTGAGAGAGTTAATCAAGATTGCTTAATAGTGATAAAGTCAACTGTTCCTCCTGGTACTGCAGAAAATATACATAATTATTTATCTAATAAGGGCTATAACTTTGATTTGGGAGTTAATCCAGAGTTTCTCAAGCAAGGCTCTGCAGTATCAGATTTTTTATACCCAGATAGGATAATAATAGGAGTAAAAACTAAGCTAGCTAGGGCAAAACTAGAAGTTATATATAGATCATTTATAGATAAGAATATTCCGTTAATAGTCACTGATACAGTTACTGCTGAAATGATTAAATATGCTTCTAATGCTTTTCTAGCAACAAAGGTTGCTTTTATCAATGAGATGGCAGGTTTATGTGAGCTATTAGGAGCAGACATTGACCTTTTAGCTAACAGTATGGGAATGGACCATAGAATAGGTAAGGAATTTCTCAAAGCTGGTCCAGGATTTGGAGGATCATGTTTTCCTAAAGATTTATCGGCCTTAATAAGGCTTGCTGAAGATCACAATGTTAAGCTACAAATTTTGAATTCAGTTAAGGAATCTAACTATAATCATATAACAAACATTGCTAAAAAGGTAGAATATGTATTAAATGGAGTCCAAAATAAAAAAATAGCGATATGGGGGCTAACTTTTAAGTCTGGTACTGATGATGTAAGAAATAGCCCAGCTATAGATATTGCACAATTGTTAGTGAATAACAAGGCTAAAATTACTGCATATGATCCAATGGGAATGGATAATGCTAGGCAAGTTCTAAAGGATATAGAGTACGTGGACAATGCTATAGGTGCTGCAAGGGACGCGGAAGCCTTGTTATTGTTAACGGAGTGGAAAGAATTTAAAAATCAAGATTTTGCAAGTTTAAAGAGTATTATGACTGCACCTAATGTTTTTGATTTCCGTAATTTATTAGATAGCGAGCTGTTACTAAGATATGGTTACCATGTTTATTCCCTGGGTAAAAAATCTATCTACAAAGTTTAACTGTTGAGAAATGTTTTCTACACCGCTTTACTTAGTTTTTTAAGGTCTTTGCTTGATAGTATGGAAAAGCAAACGAGTGCAATAACAGAGCAAATGGAAAAAAATGAAAACATAATACTGTTACCAAAGTGCTTAACAAGTACTCCTAAAACCACACATGAAAATATTGAACTTGCAATATACCCAAATAATCCTGTTAAGCTTACAATTGCACATACGTTATTTTGTGGAGCAATTTCTACAGCTATAACACCTGTCAGTACTTGCACTCCAAATATAAAGAATCCTGATAAGATTGCACCAAGGTTCATAAGAATTATGTTTTGACCAAAGTTCATTGCAATAAAAGTGAGTGCTATACCCAACATGTAAAGTAATGCCAGCAAGCTTCTATTTTGAAAGAAGTACATATCACTAATTCTTCCTGTGATTAAAGTTCCAAGGATTCCACCTAAATCATACACGCCCGTTATTAGTGAGGATTGTACAAGAGAAATTTGTAATTTATCCTTTAAAATTATAGGAAACCAAAAGAAGATTCCCATTTTTATAATATAAGCACAAAAAGTAGCACAACATAGAAACCATATGGAACTTTTCACTTTGATACCTATCTGAGATTTCTGCACCTTATGATAGGTAGTAAAGTTGGCATTTTCTTTGTAATATGCTTTTAATATTACATAAGTTCCGAAAAGTAAGCATAAGAGACCAGAGTAGAAAAATGCACTTTTTGCATCGTATATTTTGATTATACTTGGTAATACAATTAAGGTAATACAAGAACCAAGTTGCTGAGATGCGCTCATAACTCCCCATGATGATGCAATTGAAGAGATGCTAGAGTTTGTAACCATAAACTTGGTAATAGCTGGCCAACCTAAACCTTGTGTCCAAGCTAATAATATTAATGTTAACAGTAATAAAGTTAGATTATTATATGATAAAGTTATGCCAATGGTTAATAATCCAGTTGCAATATTGCATAGCCCAAACATAAATAATGGATTATTTTGGGAGTCCATGACTATTCCGTTAACGAATTTTGATACTCCATAAAAAAAAGAAAAGCAGGCAAAAAAATAGCTTAATTTTACATGGTCAGTATCTATTAACAGTGGTAGAGCAATTGGTATACTTTGTCTTGATAAATAAAGCAGCATATATCCACAGAAGAATAGTAAATATTGAAAGAAGACAAAGTTCACACCTATTCCCAAATAGCTCTATGCAGATGTTAGCATAATACTATATTGGTATAATATTGTTTGACAAGAAGTTTGCAAACAATTAGTGCAGAAAATTACTTACTTAGTATCTTTCTTATAGCAGATACAGTAGTATTAATATCTTCATAGCTTATATCTCTATGTGTTATAGCTCTGATTTTACCTCTTATGTTAGCCATTCTAATTCCATAATTTGTCATTAGTACGTTTATTAATTCTTGAGTAGATATACAATTAGTACGTAATGAGAAATACGCTATATTAGTTTTGTATAGGTCAATATCAATTACAACTTGATCTATGGAGCCTAAGCCTTCTATAAGGTGCTGCATTTTTTTATGATCTTCTTCTAAAGAATTTACATTATTACGTAGAGCATATAAACATGCAGCTGAAATAATGCCAGCTTGGTGCATACCTCCGCCAATTTGAAATTTATAGTACCAAGCTTTTTCAATAAACTCTTTACTTCCAAGCAATATTGCGCCCATTGGAGCACCTAATCCTTTACTAAAATCAATGAATACCGAATCAAAATAACTTGCATACTCCTTTGGAGATATTTTAGTATGAGCACAAGCGTTGAACAGTCTTGCTCCATCTAAATGAGTGAATACGTCATTCTCTTTGCAGAGACTTGAGATCTCTTGAATATATTCTAAAGGCCACACAGCTCCACCACCAAAATTTGTCGTTTGTTCGATAGAAACAAGCCCAACTCTCGGAATATTTCTTAAACTAGGACGAGTAATAAACTCAACAATTTGTTCTCCAGTAAATATTCCTCTCGTACCTTTGATGGGCAAAGGAGTGGCATGTGCCTGGGCTGCGATCAAGCCAGATTGTACTATGAGAGGATGTGAAGTTTCATCGAGTAGCAAGTAATCACCAGGTCTTTGAATGTGTACTTTATAAGCAATTACATTGGACATCGTTCCTGAAATCAAAAAGATTCCTGCAGGTTTACCTAATATTTTACATGTGGTTGCCACTAATTCGTTCACAGTTGGATCTTCACATGCAGCTTCGTTTCCAACTTTTGCTTTAGCCATAGCTTCCCTCATTTTAGCTGAAGGGTCAGTATTTGAATCGCTAAAGAAATCTATTTTTATTCTCATAATAAATTTAATACAACCTCCTTTATAATTTCAGCAGCTTTCATGATGTCTGTTTCCTTTGTGCCAAGGTGGGTAACTGCTCTTATATGAGACTTGAGCCAAGGAAAAAGCAATAAACCATAAGCTTGACACTTACTCAAGAAAACCTCATTAGTTACATTTAGTGCTTTTATACTAAAGCTTACTATATTAGTTTCTGGACAAGGTAGTATAAGTTTTATGTGTGGAATTTCTTTAATCTTATCTGCAAACAATTTAGCGAGCTTATTATCTTCTTTAAGCCTAGAGATATTATTCTGTAGTACGTATTTTGCTGCATTAGCACAATACCCTATCTGATGATAACCACTACCTAGCCAAACCTGTAGCTTTTTAGCCCTTTCAATTATCTCTCTTTTACCCATAAGCATTGAACCAAAAGGAGCGCCAAGTCCTTTAGTAAAAGAAAAGCTCATTGTATCCACATATTTAGCATAATCTGCTAAAGCAATATTTGTTTCGATATGAGCATTAAATATTCTTGCACCGTCTAAATGAAGATTTACATTGTGAGCTTTTAAAAAGTGATATAACTCGACTTGTTTTTCAAAAGGATAAATTTTACCATTAAACCCGTTTATACTATTTTCTATAGAAACAAGGCTCACCTGAGCAAAAATTTTATACCTCGGCTTAGAATTAATAGCATATTCTACTTCAGCAACATCTAAGATTCCGCTGTTATTTCTAATACAATTAAATACGATATTGTTTACTTTTGCATTGCCTGCACTATCGAAAAAATTAATGTGATAATTATAATGAGTTATTAGTTCATCACCAGGACTTGTTTGACTGGCAATGGCTAATCTATTTGCAAGCATACCGCTGGTTACAAATAATGCTTCTTCTACTTTGAATAATTGTTTGCAATATTCTGATAAGTCATTACAGCTTTTGTCTTCACCATAAGCAAAATCTCCAACAGTTGCATTACTTATTGCATGTATAACGTTGGAGCTCTGCAGAGTTGTAGTGTCACTTCTCAGATCAATAATTTTTTCCATCTTATTTCTTGCCATTCAAACAACCAATTTGAGCATTCCAAAGTTCTTTATAAAGACCGTGCTTAGAAACTAGTTCAGCGTGTTTACCATCTTGGACAATTTTTCCTTTGTTAAATACTAGAATTCGGTCCATGTGTAAAAGTGTAGAAATACGGTGTGCTATAGTAATCGTAGTTTTATTTTTCATCAGTTTAAATAAACTCATTTGAATTGTTTTTTCTGTTATAGAATCTAACTGACTAGTTGGTTCATCGAGAAATAAAATTGGAGCGTTTTTTAAAAATGCCCTTGCTATTATTATTCTTTGTCTTTCTCCTCCAGATAGCTTGATGCCTTTTTCTCCGACTGTAGTTTCATATTGATCTGGTAGCGCCATAATGAAATCGTGAATACCAGCCAGCTTTGCAGCTCTCATTATTTCTTCGATAGTAGATTGAAGTTTACCATATATGATGTTTGCTAAAATAGTATCATGAAATAACAATGGGTCTTGAGGTATTACAGATATTTGTTTCCTCAAAGAACTCTGTGTAACTTCTGATACTATTTGATTATCAATCTCTATATTACCTTTTTTAACATCAAATAGCCTTAGGATTAAGTTTATAAAAGTAGATTTACCACCTCCAGAATAACCAACTAGGCCTACCTTTTCACAAGGATTAATGGTAACTGAGAAATCTTGAAATAATGACTCCTGACCTTCATAAGAAAAAGAAACATTATTAAACGTTATTCTTCCACTTAATAAATTTAATTCTTTAGCATTTTCCTTATCTTGAATTTCTGGTACGGTATTCAAGATTGGCAATGCATCTGAAACTTTGCCGAAATGAGTAGAAAATTGGGTAAGATTCCTAGTTAGATGGTTAAGAAACTCTATAATCGATATATTAATTCCAAGTACAAGAGCAATATCTCCTATTGCGATCTTGTTCAATTGATAATCATGAATTAAAAAATACAAGTTTACTGCTTGGAGTATATCAAATGAATAGCCATATATAAACCAAAGCCAAAAGTATGCCCATTGTAATTTTCTCTCTGCAATAGTTCTTTTCTTGCATATTTGAAAAAATTTGTGTCTCTCATGTGCTTGCTGAGAAAATAACCTTACTGATATAACATTTAAAATACTATCTGCTATACTAGCTATTACTTGTGAATTTTGTTTAGAGTAATTATCAGCTAATTCAGTAAGTACACGAAAGCTGAAAATCGAGACTAAAATAAAAATGCTTACCCAAGTGAATGTAGCGATTGCAAACTTTATGTTTACTAATGATAAGGTATAAATAGCTAAGACTAATGCTATACTGTAACAGAAAAAACAATCTATAAGCAATCTTATTAACTCTATCACACTATCCATTAAGCTACTGACCTTATGTACTAAGCTTCCAGATAAATTGTTCTGATAATAGGAATGGTCTTGTTGGAGTAGCCTACAAAAAGATATATCAGCTATTTTTTGACGCATTAAGGTAAACATTCGAATGTCAACAAAATAGCCATAGAATCTAAAAGCAGTAGTGATAAGTAATGCCATACCAAGATAAGCGCTTACAGGTAATAAAAGATTTTCAATTACATTACCTTCCTGATATTTTACAGCTGTATCTAGAATATTTTTTACTAAATACTTTCTAAAAGACAAATCAACAGCTACCACCAGGGCAACTAAAGACATTATAAGTACATTAAGTTTGAATTTAGATACTATATTCAAGATGAACATCAATACACATTTGAAGCTATCAACTCTACTTCTGTTCATTTATAATGCTAGCTCCACTACGTTGACTTTTTTATTGAGAAATACAAGTAGTGAAAACCATAAATTTTTGTATATTTTTCCTGAGATGTCTCCAGCATCATGTAGTGCTGACGCTTGATTCAGAATAAGTAGCTTATATAAATTTCGCTTAGCCTCAGTAGTGTCGATCTCAGAGATATTTGTAGTTGTGTCTGTAATAAAGGCTAACCAGCTCTTGATAAGTTCTTCCATGTTTTTTGCTTTTACACTTTCCTGGTAGCCAAACAATGACAAGCATTCTCCCAGTATAGATTCTGTTAACTCACCACAATTGAGTATACCAAAAACTGAAGGCTGAGGTTTTGGCACATAGGAAAGGTCTTGATCTTTTATAATCCACCTTGTTACATAAGCAAATCTATCTTTAGCATCTGTATTCTTATCACTACCATGCCACAACCGGGAATCAAAAACTATTGCATCTCCTGCTGAAATAGGTAGTGACTTAATTTTGTAATTTTCTCGGTTATTTGAGTACTGATCAAAAAAATATGGGTACCAAAAATCAACTAAAGGCTGTATTTCCCATTTATGACTGTTTTCTATAATTTGCAGTGCACCTGAAGTTTCACTGACATTATTCAAAGCTAACCAAACAGAAAAGTGGTAAGGATCATTGAAACTATAGGAGATGTCTTGATGGAAGGGAACTGCATCTATTAAATCAGCAGTTTTACATATAACATTTGATTTTTTCTGCAGTATCTGACACTGAAGTGACTTTTCAAGGTAATTTTTAATAATTTCATCTAATGCTTGAGAGATAATTCTAGTTACTTGAGATGACGTGCCCCATCTGCCGGTACAGTTTAAGTAGTCAGAAGTTGAAACACTTAGTTCTTGGGATAGCTCTGATATCTTATTTGTTATATCACTTAAAGACTGAGTTATTAGCTCTAAAGGAACCAGATTTTTGATAATAAAAAAACCATTTTTTTGTAATGTTTCCATATGATTAATACCTGACATCAATGACTGATAAGTAATCTGTTAAAGGCACAACAGCAAAAATTTTGAATCCTTTTACTTGTTTGAGTATTTTTTCCCAATCGCTTAATGTTCTTAGTTTACCTCCTGTTTCAACCATTACATTAATATCTACAGAGCCTCCAGCTGGAGAGCGGTAATCTAAAATAGTTTCTATCAATAAAATACGAGATATTCCTTTGACCAATTTTAAATAAGATAATACTTTATCATCATCATAATGCTGTAGAAAGCGGCAAAAGACACCTAATTCATAATTTGTAGCTGATAGTTCTTCCTGAGTTATCAGTTTGACTTTTAAATTTTCTACTAACTGTCTTGGCACTTTATGTTCGTTATATAGGCCTATGGAACCTTTATTGTGTATATCAGAATAAGCAAGAAATAAAGAGTGTACACCAAATAGCAATATATTCTTAGCACCATCTATATTAATCCTAGAATTAAACTCTTTAGTATCAAACCTAGAATATCCTAGCAATGCTTGGTAAAACGCTATTTTCTTATCTTCTGATGCTTCTCTTTCCTTAAAAGATTCAAATGAAGAGATTGACTTCTGTTTTAGCATATCGGCAATCTTTAACCAATTCTTTTCAGCGGCAACTCTCGCCCACATTATTGATGCTTTTGGCAAAAATGGTATTTCCTTAAAACACTTACCTTTTAATGATAGTTGCCACAAGTCGTTGTTCTTATCATAATCAATAAACCCTACTTCCCACAACGCCCTTAACAGCCTTTCTAGATTTGGTACGATAATGTTTAACTTTTTAGATAAAACCGGCATAGTTGCAGGTAAAATATTTAACAAATCAAGTTCAATAGCAACGCTTGTTAGGTACGTTTTCCAAAAGGCTGAAAGTTCTGCAGAAATCCTATGCACTTGAGATTCTTTACCTAAATCAAAAATACTAAACTTTACATTTCCGGTAATATCGATTTGTCCTAACACACCTTCGAAAGTTTCAACTTTTGCCATGCCATTATAGAATGCTTCTACCATTTTAAATCTCTGCTGGTAAACAGGATTACCATTAATATCTATATGAAACCAACCATGTTGATCTTCTGCAATAGAATATCCTTTATGAAAAACATTAAGTTTTTTATACCATTTATTATGTACTAACTTTCCATGATGATTAATATGTGTAGCTTTACCATCCTTGTAGACTACAGCGATACCATCCTTAAAATCTCCAACATAATCATATTCCTCCTGATAAATCCTGTTGCCATTTAAATTAATGTGAAAACATTTATCATGTCTTCTAACTACACAAATATTTTCCTGATAATTTCCAATCCATTGATACGACTGTTTGTATACTCTACATCCAGATGAATCAATATGGTAACACCCTGTATCATCTTCTACGGCCGCTCTATTAAAGTAGAATCCAAAAGTTTTTAGAAATCTATGATGATAAACTGCTTCTCCTCTCACATTGATATGATAAGCGCCTATCTGATCATAAACCGGTGCAAGACCGGGCTCATGAAATTTACCAACCTTTATAAACCTATTTTCATACAAAGGATTTCCTAGTAATTCGTGAAAACTCTCACAAGGTGAAATTTTAATAGATTTAAGATTATCTTTGATTAATTGATCAAAGGTTTTCTCATGTTGCATGTTTTGCATAATTTGTAATTTAAATAATTCTTTTGTAAGCTTAGGTACTCACTACTCTGCCATATTTCCTCGAGTTTAACCTCATTAACATTACCAAAATTTCCTAATGTCTTACGGAGTTCATCTGGAGCACAGCAAGGACTAAACTTTCCTTCATTGTTTATCCATGCTTCTTTACCTAAAAATGGGCATTGACCACCTGGAGCCAAATCCTTAATACCTTCTTGAGAAAGGATTGTAAAATTTTCTAATTTTATCTTTTTACCATTTGGCAATAGCATATTATCTCTAAGCTCATATAACCTTCTTACCTCTGTATTCCATCTACTAATTGCTAACTCATCTCTTCTCATAGATAGATCCTTAATTTCCTCAAAATGTGCCCAAAGATGATGTCCTTTGACTCTATCTATGCCGTTCTTTATGGCCATCTTAACTATGTCATAGAGTTCATGTAAATTACTTTCCAAAAATGTTAATTGTAAAGTAACGGTACACCTTTCACCTGTATCGCTAAAGTATTTATCTCTAACTTCAAGGAAAGTTTTTAAATTTTCTGTCACTACTTCCCATTTTGAACCTTTCATGATTCTTTCATGAGTTTCTTTAGTTGCCCCATTCCAGGAAATCTTAACATCAGATAAAATTGGTACCAATAGTTCAGCCCATTTTCTAGCTCCTTTAATAGGAAAAGAACCATTAGTTGTTAGGTTAAGCTTCAAACCAAACTCATGGCACAAATTGATTATTTCATCAAAGCTTTTGTACATTAAAGGCTCACCCATAGTAGAAGGAATGATTTCCTTTAAAGGTGTGCCAGCTGCTTCCTTAATTACTTTTCTGATAGTTTCTATCGACAATATCTTAGGTTTTATTCCTTTAGCTTTCTTTTCTTCTTTAACTTTGCTGTATGGTGAAAAACATTCACACATTATACAAGCAAAATTGCAGTAATCTGGATTAGTATCAAAAGTAATTCTCCAAGGACCGGGTTTCACAGCTACTGATTTGCCTTTCTTTTCAATAGCATTACGGTAAATCTTGTTAAGTTTCTCAGTATGCTCACTTATAGAAGGTATATTTCCATTTTCAGTATAAGGATAGCCTTTTTGGGTAAGTTTATTGTATAACTCCTGATTTGTAGATAGGACTTGCATTTTTTCTGACAAACTACTTGCATCTCTGTGCTTAAACAATAGTCCATCTCTTACATATTCTGCCATACCACCATAATCGGCTGTTATAACTGGTATTCTAAGTTGCTGTGCTTCATGTATTACTAATGGTGAATTTTCACCCCAAATTGAAGGAACGACTATTGCATCAACTTTATTAAATACGTCAGTAACTATATTCTTATTATCATAACTTCCCATCCACTCTATTCTTTCTTTAACAACAGGTGAAAACTGATCGGCAATCGCTTTTAAAGCTTTAGTTTCTTCTCTTGCTGCTCCCCAAATTCTAAGTTTTGCTTTAGATGATAAGTGAGAAAAAGCTTTCAATAATAGATCAACACCTTTTTCGGGAGTATGAGTACCAATATAACCGAAAATAAACTCTTTTTCTTGTACTCTATTTCTATTCTTAAGACGATTGAGATCAAAACCATAATCAAGATAAGAAATTTTGTTTATCGGAACATTAAAATCCTGAGTAAATTTGTCCATCAAGAATTTCGATGGGGAAATAAAGTAATCTATATAGTCTATTATTTTCCTTGTGTGCTTCATTCTAGTTGCAACCCATTGTTCCCAATAATTTTTGTCTAAATTCAGGAATTCTTCATCTCCTGTAAAATATCCTTTGTAACATTGGGTTGCACATTTTTGATCCTTTTGTCCATCACAAAGCCGTAACAAATCTTCAGAATTGCGTTGAATAAACCTTCCTCTTGGACACATTAACCAAAAGTCATGTAGCGTAAAAATTGTAGGTATATTTTCTTTAAAAGCAATTTCTGGTAAAGTAATTGATAGATGATTAAGATGACCAAAATGTATAAGATCTGGCTGAAAGTTATCTATTACTCTTTTAAATTTTATATCTACTTCTTCATTAATAAATTTGTAACGATATTTAGTTATGGGTATATTAATTAAATGTAGTAAGATTCGTGAATCACTACGATCTAGGACTGTAGTGTAATAAAAATCAGGTAAAAAGCTATTTTCATACCTAGTAAATACTTGTACCTCATTGTTATTTGCTAGTTCATGAGCAAGAGTTTGGCTATAAACCTCTGAACCAGCACTATAATAAGGAGGGTAACCATGAATAACTTTTAATATTTTCATATATTACCATATCTATATTGTTAGGATATTCTTGTGTATTGTTTTGTAGACTTTTTATAAATTTACTTAATCCTCCTTCTAATGAATGTTTTGGAGACCAACCAAGTAGCTCTTTAGCTCTAGTAAAATCACCATAGAACTTAGTTACGTCAAAATTTCTTGGAGGATAAAAATCAATTCTAGAATCACTTTTCGTGACTTTTAATATTGTTTTTGCTAAGTTTTCTAAAGTACATGGGCTATTAGTAGTAAGATGAATAGCAGGAAGAGAAGATTTTTCACTTTGTAAATATTTAACAGTTAAGCATATACCCTCTATAACATCATCCAAGTAGGTAAAATCAAAAACGCATTCTTTACCTTCTATTTTAATTGGATCACCTCTTAATGCATTAATACAGAGTGCGGGAATTACTCTACTGTTATGATCTAGCAAACCACCATATACATTTGAAAAGCGTAATATTGCTACATTAAAATCTTTTAAACTTGTTATTTGTTCCTCAATAAATGCTTTACCTTTGGCATAATTATTTATTGGATCGATACTAGCAGATTCTGTAACTGGTAGTTCCTTCTGCTCTCCATAGACTTCCCTACTACTTGCATATATAAACCATGGCTTATTTGAAAGTGACTTACATAACCCTAAAAACTCCATTGTACCATCAACATTAATTTTTTTACATAGTTCAGGATAAAGTTCACCATGTATAACTCGAGAAATTGCAGCCAGGTGAATAATTCCTGTACACTTAGCAAGTAGTGGTACTACATCTTCTGAAAAAAAACTGAGTGGATTATCGCGAAACCTAATATCGCAGCTTATTACTTCATGGCCCTGGTTTTCTAACTTTTTCACCAAGGTTGACCCTATCAAACCTGCAGCACCTGTTATTAATATCCCCATGTATACCCTCTTACTACAAATAGGAAAATTTGTCGTACCAATTATCTTACAAGTAAGAATCAAAAGGTATTATAAAATCAGTATAAAACAAATGTCAACTTAAATGAATGAATAAAAAAATGTGATTATGAAAGAAGAATTGGCTGCCTTCTTTCTTGAAAATAGTGTTCAGCTTTAATCAAATCCTCTTTATTATTTACTCCCATTGCTTCTCTTTCATCAGAAACTACATAACCTACACTCAAGTTATTGTTTGCTGCAATGGGTACTATATCATTAAGACAATATTCATTGGTCGAATTATTAAATTTTATTTCTTTTACTAAGGTAAAAAGATCTTTAGCATATGAAACTATTATTCCAGAGTTTGCAAGAAGCATTTTATCTCCATTTTTTAGGATTTTTTGAACATTTCCGTAATTATCAATTACTAACCTTCCATATTGTTCATCTTGACTATTGAATCCAAGAAGAACTAAATTATTATACTTTAGACAATCAGTCATCTTCATAACTGTATCACTAGATATAAATGGAGTGTCCCCATACTGTATTAAAACCATATCTTGATCAGATAACTTCTCCAGATTTTCTAGGGCAATTTTAACTGCAGTGCCAGTACCTGTAATATCTTCTTGAACTATTAGTTTTATATTGTATTGATCGATTATATTTTTTAGGGTATCAAATCTTTCTAAATCTTTTAGAAAAGGCCTGTTAACGACAATTGATAAGCTTTTTAGACTCAGCGATTTTGCATTAGAAATTATATGCTCTAAAAGAGTAAGATTTCCCACTTGGTGCAACACTTTTGAATAGTCAGAATTCATTCTACTGCTCTTTCCTGCTGCTAATATTATCAAAATGTTACTCATACATGACTCAGGAATTGATTAGGTAGTAAGTTAATTTATAATTAGTAAGATGTAAAGTCCACTGTAATTTTCTAAATGATCTAGAGGAAGATAACTACCATCAAACAGACAAAATTCGTTAAATTAGCATCTGTAGTAATTCTTAGCAATTCTTAAGTAAAATTTTAGAAAGAGACGCCCCATAGTTATAATTGAGTGTGTGCTACTTTCAAGTATGGTTTTTATTGATGAAACTTCTTAGACCACTCTGTTTGAAAAAGGTAACTACTGCTTAATTCACCAAAAAGCCTGTAATTAAGTTCTAAAGCGAGTGTGTCCAACCCAATCGATTGTATCTCTTTAGCGTCTGTAATGCCCTTTATGAATAAAATGTACTCATACTAATTCTATTAGTATAAAATAAACTTGCACATGATTTTATCGTCATTTTTATTCATTGTAAAGAAAATTTTGTATGAAGGTTTTTTAGAAAACTCACTTGCCCCTCTTAAATGCTCTCAACATCCTGAAAATTTGAATAAAAGTAATTGCTATTCTCAGAAACTTTTTGAAAAATTACCACAAAATATCTAAATCTTTAATAGGCAAGACCGCACCATTTGCTTGTAGATAGTAATGTGTTGGCTTTATTAACTTGTGCTCTACTTTATCTCCTACTGAAACTTTAAATTCCATATCCTGCACACAAAGAAATCCATATTTAGAATTGGTCCCATATCCTGCAGCATTACGAAAGAATTTAATCTGTCCAAGAGTTGCAAGATTATTTATTCTTTCTCTAATATTGCGCTCACTGCCAAGACCCTCTTCTCCTTCAAAACGCTTTGCAAATTGTCCAGCAGTATAAATATTACCTTGATATGCGCTACTGCGAATTAAACTCAAGATAACCTCATGTTTTCTCATCCGTTCTAAATCCAACTTTTTACTATATTGATCTCTGATTATTGGTTCTGAATTTAAAACTGAATTGTCATGTACAAATGCCCCATTTTTCCAGTAAAGTGTCATTTGCCCATTATTGCACTGCGAATAGTTAGATTTTTTGCGCGATAAAATTCTCTCATCAGGAGAAGCATTAGCTTTATCTGGTCTAGTCAAATACCAACGAGACCTTACTGTATTATTCCATGCTGTTGAACCGCCTGTGCCAATTTTACGTATTATTCCTGCATCAGAAGGGTGGGCAAGTAATAAAACAGCTCCTTTTATTTCTTGAGCTATTCGAACACAACAACCTTGAATAAATTGTCTCACATGAGAACGGTCGTTTTCATTTCCTCCAAATAGGTCTGCTGCTGTATCTAATATCACAAGCTTCAGCTGAAACGATTGAATATCCTCAAGTAGCTCTTGAAAGTAAGTAGTTAATTGACCAGTATCTTTGTTATTAAAAACCATAAGTTGATTATTGTGCCCTGCTCGTGACCATAAGCCAACATTATCCTGAAAATCAGAAGATTCCATACCTGATTGATAAAATTCATTTATTGCGCATTGCCGACGCCAAAGTTCTTCTTCATCATCTTCACAGAACACACCATATGTCTTTATTTTTTCCAGATCTATTCCAAGCCAAGGTTTACCAAAAGCAGCGGCTGTCATTAATTGTTGAGCAAGGAGAGATTTTCCAACACCACCATCACCATAAAGAGCTGTAACACTTCCTACAGGGAGCCAATCCTTAATAACCCACTTTCTTTCTGGAGGGATATTGGTCCAAACTGTAGTATCAATTCTTTTTGACTTTCTTGAAGAATAAGGGCTTTTGTTGTTAAGGATAAATTCTTCAACGTTCATTCCTTCTAGCACACTATCTGCAGCATCCCAAGATTTTGGCTTATCTTGAGGAATCTTGAGAATAGAAAGTGATGCAACTCCAAGACCAGAAAGCTTTTTTGCGGCTTCTTGAGCATAATCTTTTCCAGGATCATCGTTATCTGGCCATATAATAATGTGTTTACCTTTTAGTGGAGTCCAATCAGTTTTCTCAATAGGTGCTTTTGCTCCAAACATTGCTGTTGTTGCAGTGATCCCTTGTTCTATGAGTAGCTCAGCGCATTTTTCCCCTTCTACCAATATCACTCTATCAGATTCAGTGATGCCTGGAATGTTATACAGAGGCCTGATCTCAGGTGCAGTAAAGGTAGATTTTTTAGCATCAAATGGTTGATAACTTTTTCCTGAAGTAGTATCATAACGATATTTGCTGGCAATCAACTGATTATCCTGATCGAGATAGTCCCATTGAGTTATTCTCTTTTGCTCTTTAGTAGGTCGTTTGTTACATCCTATCCATTCACTTATCGAAGAAATTACTTCAACAAATTCTATTTTAGCGTTTTTCCCATGTGCAGCTGCCCAAAGATCAATAATGTCACCACCGTCCCCAGTTGCAAAATCAATCCATAATCCGACCTTGCCATACGCTAATTCAACTTTGAGGCTTTTGCCTTTATTACCTTGTACATCACCTATCTGAAATTTGTCACCATGAAAAGTTCCTCTTGGAAATAAATAAGAAAGGCATGATCTGATGTTTAATAATAGTTGTCTTTTTATTTCTTCTACATCAAATTGCTCTAATGGCTCTAAATGTGAGACAGTATTGTTAAAATCATAATTTAAAGTATTTTTTTCTTTGACATCAGTTAAAAAATCTTGTACCATAGGTTGAAGCTCCTTTTAAAGTTAAGTGTTTGAAAGGTTTTTGAGCAAGGCTGTATTGGTTGCGGTCTTGTTCTCTTATCATGAAGTAAAAAATGCAGTAGGTGGTTCTCTTGGCAAAGCTTGAAAAATATATTAATAAGTGAAGGAAGTTAGTTCAGGTTTATAGTAAAGGTAAGATTGAAGGCTCTTAGGGTTTTCTTTCTTTTAAGACAAAATACTCTAATATAATTCTACAATATTTTCCTCACTATGTCAACTTCCTATTAAATAATCATAATGCTTCTATTTTGTCACATTGATATATTACATATTTATAGTATGTAATATATATTATATATAAGGTGCGATCTGATGTCATGAAACCGTAGTGGCTAAATTCCACTTGCCTTAACATCAGGTTAAAATCGTAATCCACAT
>DWPD01000013.1:0-20103 GCA_018251475.1 Euphyes dion | reverse complement strand
AAAATAAAAGTGCTAATTAAACGTCCTGACACTACGTATTCTCTAGGTGCAGATGGAGCATTAACTCAGCAAATTGCCTCAATAGAGATACGCAGTGAGGACGTTACTTCCTTTAGCATAGGTGATTATATCAAGATTGAAAAAAGATTCTATAAGATTTTTGAACCGCCGTTAAAAGATTCTTCAAGTGAAATATGGAAAATTGAGGCAATAGAAAGTGTTTGATATTAAAACTAATAACAATATTATTATATCGTACTAATATCTTTTTTATCAGTTGCATTTTTAGCTGTTCTACCAGCACAAAATTTGACTTTTTCAGAGATGCTATCTTTTGCCGCTTACACTATTAGTTCACTTTATGCAGTTTTATCTGAACATATGATATTGGTTATAATATTCTTTGAGTTAATGACCATCAGTGCATTTTTTGTTATCGCGGCTAGCTGTAAAGATAGTGGATCTGCAATAAGGTACGCTTGTATACACTTTTTCGTTGGAGTTATATTGATAGCAGGATTGGCATCTCAAAGCACTAACCTGATAATTTTGGGTTTATTGATAAACTGTGCTTGTTTCCCTTTTTCATTTTGGGTTGTTGATGCGTATCCTGATGCGTCACTGCATGGCACTACATATCTCTCTTTATTTACCACTAAAGTCTCTTTTTTAGTGATGCTTTTACACACTTATACCCTATGGCAAGATTGTACTGAAATATTAGCACTTGTAGGCGCCATTACTGTAATTTACAGCATTATATTTGCTTCCCTTGAGCAAAATATTCGTAGATTTTTATGCTACAATGCTGTAGGACAAATGGGCTTGCTGATTATTGCAGGAGGTTTACTCATCCCTTCAGAAAATGCAATACCAATTTTGATGTTACACATAATTTTCTCTCTTCTTTATCAATCACTATTATTTGTAGTCAGCAATTCGATTATTTCACAAACAAAAACAATTAGTTTTAATGGAATGGGTAAACTAATGTCAGTGGAAGGTATGTGCGCTATGATCGCAGTACTCACAATGGCTACATTTCCTGGAACTGCTGGATTCGTCAGTAAATCATACATTGCAGCTGAAATTGAAATAAATGGTGCTGCCCTAAAAGGATATAAAAATTTATACAAGATTCTGAATTTACTGCTTTATTTAAGCGTGGGACTCAAATTTCTTTACTACATATTTATTGCAAAAAGTAAGTCAAAACCTTTAGCAAAGAGGGAAGGTAAAATATCTATGCTTATTTTAGCATTTATATGTGTAATCGCTGGCAATCCTTACTTACCTATTTACAATAAATCTTCGATTTTCGATTTTGTGTACAACACAAAAAATATTTTGTCGCAATTTAATTTGTTATTATGTACCACTTTATTGTTTATTCCTTTACGCAAGTTGTTTTATCCAAGAATAAATTTTAAAATGGATGTTGATTGGATTTTCAGAGCTCTTATACCATATATTGCTTTGCTGTTCAATCAACTGATCTTTAAAGTGAGAGAAATATCTGCCAACCTACTGCAAAACTTGACTAATTCACCTGCTAGTTTATACTTTAATAATATTAATAAACTTAAAGAAGTGCTGAGTTATAACTCAGTGAGTTTTGTTTCAGCTTCTTCTCTCTTTTTAATGAGTATTCTACTAATTATATTATGTTTAAATCGTTAACTGAAAGTTTAAATTCTGTATTTAATAAACTGAGAGGAAAGTCAATTATTTCTGAAGATGATTTTAACCTTGCCATGCGAGAAATACGCATGGCCTTAATTGAAGCTGATGTTTCACTTGAAGTTGCAAAAAAATTCATCAACGACATTAAAGATAAAGTGATTGGGGAAAAAGTCATAAAAAGTGTTTCTCCGGCACAAATGATAATCAAAATTGTGCAGGATAATTTAGTTGCAGTTCTTGGATCAGAAAAAAGTGACTTAAATTTATCGGTTAAACCTCCTGCTGTGATTATGATGGTGGGTTTGCAAGGTGCGGGAAAAACAACTACTTCAGGGAAACTTGCTTTGAAGTTAAAAAAACAAAAGAAAAAAGTGTTGCTTGCTTCTTTGGACATTTATAGACCAGCTGCTCAAAAACAACTTGAAGTGCTAGGTAAACAAATAGATGTGCAAACTTTACCTGTAGTAATAGACGAGAAGCCCACTACAATTACAAAAAGGGCACTGGCAGCAGCAAAGAACGATAATTATGATGTATTAATACTAGACACC
The DNA here is from genome assembly GCA_018251475.1 of Euphyes dion. Lineage (NCBI taxonomy): Eukaryota > Metazoa > Arthropoda > Insecta > Lepidoptera > Hesperiidae > Euphyes > Euphyes dion. The sequence goes on along the minus strand of DWPD01000013.1, from coordinate 17,869 downwards.
GCAGGCAGGCTTCATATTGACGATAATATGATGAATGAACTGAAAGATGTGAAGGAAATATCCTCACCTACAGAGGTTATTTTAGTAACCGATGCAATGATAGGTCAAGATGCAGTAAACATTGCCAAATCATTCCATGAAATAATAGGTGTAACTGGGATTATTCTCACCCGTGTTGATGGTGATGCACGTGGTGGTGCTGCTCTTTCTATGAAAATGATCACCAATTGTCCAATTAAATTTATTGCTTGTGGTGAAAAATTAAGTGACCTTGATGATTTTTATCCTGATAGAATTGCAAAAAGGATACTGAGTATGGGTGATGTTGTCTCATTGGTTGAGAAAGCTGCTGAGATTGTTGGTCAGGAAGAAATTGATAAACTGCAAAAGAAAGTAAAAAAGGGTAAGTTCGATCTGAACGACTTAGTGGGCATGTTAAAAACCCTCAATAAAATGGATGGTATTAGCAACATAATGAAATTCATTCCTAGCTCATTCACAAAAAAGTTAAGCAGTGGTATACCAGACGATAATAAAGTGAAAAAATATATAGCCATTATAAATTCAATGACTGAAAAAGAAAGACAAAATCCGGATATTTTAAATGGCAAAAGAAGACTTAGAATTTCTAAAGGGTCCGGTACAAGTGTAACTGATGTTAATCTTTTAATTAAGCAGTATAATCAAATGAGCTCTATGGTAAATAAGTTCAGTAAAGTCGATCATAGTAAACTCAAAGAATCTGATTTGATGAATATGCTAAGCAGAAAGTAAGTCAGCAAGTAGCGGAATGAAATAAAATCATCAGTTGTAATTGCTGTTGAATAGTAAAATATATTATTTTAGCGTGAAGTAATAAATTCAATAAATTTCTGCAGTTAGAATTGGCATGATAATAAAAATTGATATAAGTTACTTTACCTATATTTAATGTGTTGTTTTATAGCTAACACACTATATCACTACACTAGTAACAGACCGAAGGTTGCCGATAGCTCAAGTTACTCTAGTTATAGCATCCACAATATCATTTGTAAACCTGTAGCTATATACAATAAATGAATTTTTTTATATATTCGTTGTTAGTATTTTGTATTTCCTGAACAGTTCCGTGAGAAATGATCTCCCCTTCATATAATACTGCTATTCTATCAGCTATTTTAAATGTGCTATGAATATCATGTGTAATCGTGATAATTGTAGGGCGAAGATCTTGAGATAATTTTATTATTATCTCGTTTACTACATCTGACATGATTGGGTCTAATCCTGAAGTTGGCTCATCCAATACAATAATTTCCGGGTTATGTGCAATTGCTCTTGCAAGTGCCACTCTTTTTTTCATTCCACCTGATAGCTCTATTGGAAACATATCTGCTATGTTTTCCTCCTGTCCAACATCATTTAACTTCTCAATTGCTAGCTGTTTTGCCTCCTTTTTGCTGATATTAAAGCGCTTTTTATAATTAAAAGATATATTTTCCCACACTGTAACGTAGTCAAATAAAGCGGAATTTTGAAAGAACACCCCAAATTTATTTTTGCTTTTACTATTTATTTTAATAGACCCTGAGTCTGGTGTCACCAAGCCAATGATTGTTTTTATTAATACAGATTTGCCACTTCCTGATCCGCCAAGTATGACTAATGATTCCCCTTTTAATATATCGAAACTTAGATCTTTTAGTACTGTCCTTTCATCAAAAGATAAATTTAAGTTCGATATTGATATTATGGGGTTACGCATGTATCAAAGTAATCATGTAGTTTGCTAAAATGATCAGTATGGACGATAAAACAACAGTTGATGTTGTAGCAACACCCACTCCTCGTGCACCTTCTTTGCAATGGTAACCGTAATAGCAGCTTGAGACAGAAATTATGGCGCCAATAGCAGTCGCTTTCATTAGTCCAACAATAAAATCGTACATATTAAAGAATTGAGCTGTATATTTTATGTATATATTTAAATTGTGGTTAAATTCAAAGACTGCAGTGACATACCCTCCAAATATTCCTATTAGATCTGCACATACTGTAAGTATTGGAAATACTATAACTGACGCTAGAATTCTTGGTACAATTAAATATTTGAAAGGATTGATGTCCAAAGTTGTAAGTGCGTCTATTTGTTCAGTAATGCGCATTGTGCCAATTTCTGCTGCAATTGAGGACCCAACCTTTCCTACCATTATTAAGCTGATCAAAACTGGCCCTAACTCTTTAATGATAGTGATCGTAACAAGTTTAGGTACTACTTGTTCTTGATTAATCAATATACCACTTAAGCTACTCTGTAAAACTATCACTGCTCCTATAAAAACTCCAGTTAGCCCAACAATTGGCAAAGAGAAAAAGCCTATCTCTATAATTTGTCTTGCCACATTGCTAAAATAATATGGAGGAGTAAAGCAGTGATATAGAGATTGAAGAAAAAATACAAATGCGTTACCAATTCTCAAGAGAAAGTTCATAAAGCATCTACCGATTATTCTAACGCTGTCTATATTAAAGGAACTCACTTTACATTTATCTTAGCTAAAATTAGTTTTACTGATTTTATTAAAATTTTTATTAACTTCGCCAGAGTATAGTCAAGATATGTCTTAAGTTCAATATACTTTGATCAAAATGCTTGAGTTTAAGTTTATAAGACTGAATTGTATAAGAAAACCTTACTTATTTCGCTATTTACTTCTTGTAAAAAACATGCTACTAATAAATTGTGTTATATAATTGAATTGGAGTAAGTTTTGGCAGTTCCGAAGAGAAAAAAGTCAAAGTCAAGGCGTAATATGCATCGTTCTCATCATGCTATTAAGCCTAAGAATATTGTGGTATGTGCAACAACTGGAGAATTCATGTTGCCTCACAACATAGCAGTTGACAATAGTTACAAAGGAAAACGTGTTTTCATTAAACAAAAGGCGGAGTAACTCATGATATGTTACCCACAGTCAACAATAATATAGTAATTGCACTTGATGCTATGGGGGGTGATTTTGCACCTCTTTCAGTCATTCAAGGTGCTGTGTTTTTTTAGATAATCTTGTTGACCCAGGTATTAAAGTTCTTTTTCATATTTATGGAGATAAGGAAAAAGTATCTCCTTTGGTTTTGAAATATAAAAAAGTAAGTAACAATTCTAAGTTTACTCATTGTTCTGACAATGTCCTTGCAAATGATAAGCCATCTTTTGCGCTGAGACATCGTAAAGACTCAAGTATGAAAGCTGCAATTGTTGCAGTGAAAGAAGGTAAAGCTTTCGGAGTGGTATCTTCAGGCAACACCGGGGCGTTGATGGCAATTTCCAGATTTATTTTAGGAACATTACCAAATATTTATCGTCCTGCTATTGTCTCTATCTGTCCAACTAAGACAAAAAGCTTCGCTTTGCTTGACCTTGGTGCAAATGTCGATTGTAATGCCGATTCGTTATTCCAATTTGCATTAATGGGAAGTATATTTGCAAAAGTAGCGCTAAAAATTGACAATCCTGAGGTTGCTTTGCTAAATATCGGTACAGAAGAAGTTAAAGGTAATGACTCAGTGCGCGGCGCTTTTGAGTTGCTTAAAAACGCTCCAGGCATTAATTTCAAAGGGTATATAGAGGCAAGTGAATTTTTAGAGGGTAATATAGATGTGATTGTTGCTGATGGTTTTGTTGGCAATGTAATGCTCAAAACAGCTGAGGCAACCGCTAGTACTTTTATCAATCTAATAAAGCAGGAAGTATTCAACTCGTGGATAGCGAAAATGCTTATTGGTATATTGTTAAAATCTAAACTAAATAAAGCATTAACGCGTTTTAATCCCAAAATTAGAAGTGGAGCTATGTTTTTAGGGCTGAATGGTATCATCATTAAAAGTCATGGAAATTCTGATGCTATTTCTTTTGCCCATGCTATAAAATTTGCAGTAAATGCAATTAGTGAAAATTTAAATCAAAAGATAATTAACGGGGTAAGTCATATTGAATAAAAGTTTCATATTAAGCACTGGTTCTTACCTACCAAAAAAAATTTTGAGTAATAACGAAATTGCATCGATAATTGAAACAAACGATGAATGGATAAAGCAGAGAACAGGAATAGTTCAAAGGCATATAGCAGATGAAGGAGAACTAACGTCAGATTTAGCTGTTAATGCAGCAAAAAGTGCTATAGAAAAAGCTAAAATTTCAGTAGATGAAATTGACTTGATTATAGTTGCAACAACAACGCCTGATAAAACTTTGCCTAGCTGTGCAACGATTATACAAAGTAAGTTAAAATGTAAAAACGCATTTTCTTTTGATGTACAAGCAGCATGCTCTGGTTTTATATATGCAGTTACAGTTGCTGATTCGCTCATAAAATCTAACAATAGAATTAAATATGCGCTCGTTATTGGTGCTGAAATAATGTCTAGGATTGTTGACTGGGAAGATAGGTCAACTTGTGTACTCTTTGGTGATGGTGCTGGTGCAGTGATAATAAAATCGGAAATGGGTAGCAGCGGCATCATATCAACAAACTTACACTCTGATGGCAATGTGGACATATTATGTACGAACGGAGGAATATCCTCTACTCGTGATTCTGGAAAGATACTTATGAATGGAAGAGAAGTGTTTAAACATGCAGTAGAGAAATTAACAGCTTCAGTAGAGGAAACTCTAAAATGCAATAGTTTGAAGATTACTGATATTGACTGGTTAATTCCCCATCAAGCAAACATTCGTATTATTGAAGCAGTAGTAAAGAAATTAGATTTTCCTATAGAAAAAGTAATTAATACAGTTGATAAGCATGCAAACACCTCAGCAGCGTCAATTCCACTGGCTTTAGACTATGCAATACAAGTATCAAAAATAAAATCAGGAAATCTGGTACTGCTGATTGCAATAGGTGCAGGTCTCACATGGGGTTCCATATTGCTACATTATTAAACTTCTTACATCACTTTCCATTACCCAAGCCTCTTTTTTTTTCCGAGCTTCAGTGTTATATGATGTACTGACAAAGTTTTGAGATATTATTACACACATCATATTCACAAGAAATACTTGACTTCACGTGTACTAAGAAGCATTTTATATATGCTGTGTGCCCGTAGCTCAGTTGGATAGAGCAACAGCCTTCTAAGCTGTGGGTCGTAGGTTCGAATCCTACCGGGCACATTCTCTTCTATCAATGCTTTCTATAAATTCTCAAGTACTCTGGTACCACATTTTCAATTGCTAATGGTCGAATTTTCATTGTTTCGAGATCATCTGACTTTTCAATTGAACTACTCATCATAACTTGCACCTGATCTCGAGTAAGTATAGGGCTTGCATCTCCAGTTATAGGTTTTAACAGCACAGAAACAACTTTGCTTTCTAAGAAAAAGGCTATCAATCTTACCATTGGAAAAGGTACATTGATCAGTAGACACTTTCTGTTAGTCACATTCAGAATAAACTTCAATAAGCTTTTAAAAGAGTAAACTTTTGGTCCACCTATATTATAAATTTTTTTATCTTGCTTATTAAAGCTGATAATACGGTATACCACTTCAGCTAAGTTTGTTACACATATAGGCTGAAACTTCGTTATTCCACTACCGATCAACGGCAAAAAAGGAAGAATTGTTGCTAATCTTGCAAATTTATTAAAGAAATTATCTTCTTTACCAAATACAAGACTTGGCTTAATTATTATTGCTCCTTGAAACGCCGAAGTTACAGCTTTTTCGCCTTTCAATTTACTTTGGGCATATTTTGATAACTTACCATTCTTCTATTCCCATAGCAGAAAAATGTATCATCATAGATACATTTTTTATTTGTGCAGCTCTTGCTATTCTTTCAGCTATTTCAACATGAACGGCATAGAAATCATGCTTTCTTGTCTCATATAGTATTCCTATTAAATTTATAACAACATCACACCCCTCCATACTTTCTAAAATTGATTTTTCATTAAAAAAATCTCCTTCAATCATTGATATTTGTCCTAAATTTCCACATAACTTCAGACAAGTCTTATTAAATACCCCGCCGCTGCCAAGCATCTTACGATGTGTTTTCCTATAAATCCTGTTCCACCAAAAATAACTATACGTTTTATCACAGTTAAAACTTCCAATAACTTAACTTAATACAATAGTTTTATTTAATATTCTATTGTGAATTCCTGCATTATAAGGTCCATTCTCATTCCATGAGAACCTTTAACTAAAATTACATCATTACCTTGAACAATATTAGCTAAATTACTTTTCAATTGGTTAGAATCATCGAAATGCATGCCTTTTATATTCTCCGGTAAAAGTTTATTCAATTCTAACATAAATTTACCAACTGTATGAACTTTATTCACATTTTGTTCTACTATAGAGTCAAGCAATTCTGTATGAAATACTATGCTTTCATTACCAAGTTCTAACATATCGCCAAGCAGTGCCACTTTTCTTAAATTAGAATATTTACCTAAAGTTCTTATTGCAGCCTTCATTGAAGTAGGGTTAGCATTATAGGAGTCGTTAATCAAATGTACTAATTTTCCATTGTATTTAGCTTGATGAACATTACCTCTACCTTCTGTTACAGTAAAATTTTCAAGTGCTAGTGGTAATTTAGATAAATCAAGTTCGAGACTTTGCAAAACTGCTGTAACAACTAATGCAGAGTATGCAAAATGTTCGCCTTGTACAAGTAAATTACAGTTCATAATTTGACCGTTGTGCGGTTTAATTTTTAAATTTATACCGCTATCGTTTCTTATTAGGTCTAACAAACGAACAGTAGCACTTTCATTCTTACCAAAGCTCACTACATTTCTATCAGCATTTGATAAAAGATAATCATAATGTTTATTATCCTTGTTCAAAATCAAAGTACCATTATTTTTCATACCACATAGGACTTCTAACTTCGCTTGCGCAATATCAAGTAGAGATGAAAAATTTTCAACATGCGCAGGTTCGATGTTGGTAATAACTGCAATATCAGGATTGCTAATCTTTGATAACTCTTTTATTTCACCAGCTCTATTCATTCCCATTTCAAGAATTAAGTACTGGCAGTCTTTTGGGGCTTTTAGAATCGTAAAAGGCAGCCCTATATTATTATTCAAGTTATCTTTGTTTGCATGAGACGCTCCATATTGCGATAGAACAGTGTGCAGCATATCCTTTGTAGTTGTTTTTCCGACACTACCTGTAATTGCGATAACTTTAGCATTAACAAGAACGTTCCTAATGTAATACGATGTCATATTGTGCAAAGCTTTTAGAGTATCTTGCACAACAATCAAAGGAAATTTTTTATATTTATCTTTGCTTACTACTGCAGCAGTAGCTCCTTTTAAAAAGGCCTCATGTAGAAAATCATGTCCATCAAAATTCTTTCCCTTGAGAGCAATAAATAAATCACCTTTTTTTATGCTTCTTGTATCCGTTGAAATATTTGAGCTATATACCGAATTACAAACACCCTCACCTCTTCCGCCAGTAGCATCAATAATATTATTTGCGTTCCATTTAAACATAATTTATCTTTAAAAGTAAATTGAACAAGAAAAGCAGCAAAAATACTACATGTTTTGGCAATGTACAAATAATGATTGCAATCTCCATAATTTCATCTTATAATAGATATACAAGCTTAAATATTTTCGTCTACAATTAGGTGTATTTTGCTCTCTAGGTTGTAGAAAGTGTATTGGAGGTATGTATGGCAAAAGATAAATCAAATGAAAAGTCTATCTGGGCTAAGATAGGTGGAGCAGTTAAAACAGGTGTAAAGGCTACAGGTCAGGTACTTTTTCTTGTACCTAAAGCACTTATTTATCCTATAAAGAAACCGTTTGCTTCAATCTTCTTCGAGGCTGTTGGTATAGATGTACCTGAAGAAGAAAAGAAATATGACCCATCTATAAAAACCACAGAAGCTAGTAAGGATCTTGGTGTAGGAATAACAGAGCAGAAGAAAGGGACAGGAAAGGTAGCTTTTTTAGTGTCAAGGACTCTGACGGGAGATATACCTTATTTGAATGATGAACAATTAGGTCAAGTAAAGAAAAACCTACCAAATGTAACTATTTTCAAAGAAGAAAACAAAATTGTAATTGAAATTAACGTTGAGGAAATAGCTAACACTATTAAAACTAATCCTGATAATAAAGGCAAGAGCGAGAAAGAAATAAAAGAGCTTGTTCTTAAAGGAATTGCTAATAAAGTTGAAGGCGACCTCAAGAAGTTTGCAGAAATCACTGGTGGAGAATTTAAAGTTCACACAGACTTAAAATTGCTGTATGGTATTGCAGAAAAATTGTATCGAGAATATGATAACCAGAACAAATCATCAGAAGCTCTAAGGTCAGCACAAATTGGAGAGTCACCAGGGCAGTCTTCAGAAACTGTTACAAGTACAGATGAATTAGTAAAATCTTTTAACATTACTAATCCTAACGAATTTCCTTTTGGTAAAAGTAAAGAAGCTATTTCTCCTATAAAAAATATGCTGTTATCAGAACAAGATATCAAAAAGCAAGTAGAAGGATTGGGAAGTACTTTTTTGAATTTTGAAGATGCCTCTGGTGAAGTAATAAAACCACTATCTACGCCTGATGTAGAAAGAAATAAAGGAAGAGGAAAAGGTCGCTCTTAAAATATGAGCAATGAAGTTTATGATAGCAATAACATCTTTGCTCAAATATTAAGTTACCTTGTGAGAAGGTACATAAAAATGAAAATGTGCTAGCTTTTCGTGATAAGTATCCTGATGCACCATTTCATATTCTAGTTATACCAAAAGCTCAATACGTTTCATACGATGATTTTATTCTGAAAGCTTCCGAAGAGGAAATAGTAAGTTTTTTTAAAACTGTTAGAGAAATAGCACATAAATATAACTTAGAAAAAACAGGATATAGATTAGTTACTAATCACGGTAAAGACGGAGAACAAGTTATACCACACTTTCACGTACATATTTTAGGTGGTAAAAGATTAGGAAAGCATGTAAATACATAGTGTTATATATTTTTTAAATGAGTGAATATTTAACCATATTAATTTTTATCTGTGTATCAATTGTAGTATCTTTTACTTTAGGTGTATTACCTATGTTTCTTGCAGTTAGTAACCCAGATGGCGAAAAGCTTTCTACATATGAGTGTGGCTTTAATCCTTTATCAAGAGCCAGAAAAAGTTTCGACATAAAATTTTACTTAGTTGCAATATTGTTCATAATATTCGATTTAGAAATTGCTTTTCTTTTCCCTTGGGCTGTTTCTTTATCTAAAATAAGTTATTGTGGATTTTGGTCTATGATAATATTCCTTGCAATACTTACTATAGGCTTTATCTATGAGTGGTGTAAAGGTGCGTTAGAGTGGGAGTAGTTTATGGTAAATCAAATTCTATCTGATGGCGACTGGAATCGTTACAAAAAAGAAGGTTTTCTTATCACTAAATTTGGCGATTTAATAGATTATATAATGAACTGGGCAAGGTCTGGCTCGTTGTGGCCAATGACATTTGGTCTTGCATGTTGTGCAGTGGAGATGATGCATACTGCATCCAGTCGTTATGATCTTGATAGATATGGCATGATCTTTCGTGCAAGTCCAAGGCAAGCAGATGTTATGATTGTTGCTGGCACACTAACTAATAAAATGGCAGCGGCATTGCGTAAAGTTTATGATCAAATGGCGGACCCCAAATACGTAGTTTCTATGGGAAGTTGTGCAAATGGTGGTGGCTATTATCATTATTCTTACTCAGTAGTCCGTGGTTGTGATAGAATTGTACCAGTTGATGTTTATGTTCCTGGATGTCCGCCAACTGCTGAAGCTCTTCTATATGGAATGCTATGTCTACAAAATAAAATAAAACGAACTAAGAATATATAGCATGGATAAAACTGCAAAATACATACAAAACAATACTAAATGTGAATGTATTCAAAAAAATGATGGTACTATTGTAATATATTCAACTTTGAATGGCATTGAAAATCACTTGCTCTTTCTGCGTGATGATGAAAAATGTAGGCTTGAATTATTAGTTGATATTTTTGGAGTTGATTACCCAGATAGAGAAAAACGTTTCGAGCTAATATACAATTTGCTCAGCGTTGTACACAATATCAGAGTGCACATAAAGCTTCAGTTATGTGAAGGTGATATACCTCTAAGTGTAGCAAAAATATTTAACGCAGCTTCGTGGTTTGAGCGTGAAGTATTTGATATGTATGGAATAGAGTTTTCTGATCACCCAGATTTACGTAGGATTTTAACGGATTATGGATTTAAAGGCCATCCAATGTTAAAAGATTTTCCTCTCACTGGCTACGAGGAAGTAAGATACGATATAGAGGCAAAAAAGGTTGTATATAATCATATAGACTTACCGCAAGATTTTCGTATGTTTGATAGGAAGGGAAGGCTTGGGAAGGTAGTAAAGCCACAAAAATAAATAGAAAGGAGTAGAAAATGACAGTACAAAGAAAAAAAATATCTTTGATTGGCGCAGGAAATATCGGTGGAACACTTGCCCATATGATTGCACTAAGAGAGCTAGGAGATGTTATTTTGCTTGATGTCAGCGATGGAATACCACAAGGTAAAGCGCTTGACATTACAGAATCATCTCCTATTGATCGATCTAATGTCAATATTACTGGTACAAATAGGTATGAAGATATAAAAAACTCTGACGCAATTATAATAACTGCTGGCATTGCCAGAAAACCTGGAATGAGCAGAGATGACCTTCTGCAAACTAATGCTGCAGTAATGAAAGAGGTTGGGGAAAATATTAAAAAACATTCTCCAAACGCATTTGTAATAGTGGTTACCAATCCTTTAGATGCTATGGTTTCAGTAGTATACAAATCTTCAAGCCTGCCAACTAATATGATTGTTGGTATGGCAGGAGTGCTTGACTCTGCTCGTTTTCGTTATTTTCTTGCAAGTGAGTTAAATATTTCTGTCGAAGATGTATCTGCTTTTGTGCTTGGAGGACATGGTGACACTATGGTACCACTAATCAATTATGCTTCAATTGCTGGCATTCCACTTACCCAAATCATTGAGATGGGTTTGATTACGCGAGGAAAAGTTGATGAAATAGTTGAGCTCACTCGTAATGGTGGAAAAGAAATAGTTGGTCTACTTAAATCTGGATCTGCATACTATGCTCCTGCATCTTCAGCCATAAGCATGCTAGAATCATACTTAAAAGATAAAAGGCGTATATTACCATGCGCTGCTTATCTTAATGGTGAATATGGTGTGAAAGACTTATTCATTGGTGTTCCTACTATTATTGGCAAAAATGGAGTTGAGAAAGTTCTAGAAGTTAAAATGAACGATAGTGAACAAGAGATGTTTTATAAATCTGTAAGTGCAGTAAAAGAGCTCTGTAAGCTAAATTAATTGCCCTATAGAATTTCTTTGAGCTCAAGCTTCGAAAACAGTCTAAAAAAATTATTTGTAGTTATTTTTGCTACTTGTTCCGGCGATTCATTCCATAATTCTGCTAAACAATTCACAATATATTTCACCATTGCCGGTTCATTTTTTCTTCCTCTGTAAGGCTCAGGAGATAGATAAGGTGCATCAGTTTCAACTAAAACACGCTCACGTGGCACATTTTGTGCAATTTCTCTTAGTAAGTTCGCATTTTTAAAAGTAATAATTCCAGAAAATGAAATGTATAATCCCAAGTCCATAGCCTTATAAGCAAGCTCTTTAGAAGAAGCAAAGCAATGCATTACTCCACTAAAAGCGTCCTTCTTCATTTCTGAATTTAACATATCAATCATCTCACTATCAGCATTTCTAGTGTGAATAACTAAAGGTAATCCTGTTACTTTTGCCGCTTCTATATGTGATGCAAAACTTTTTTTTTGATTGCTTTTGTTATCAGATTTATAAAAATCTAATCCGGTTTCACCGATACTAATTACCTTTTTGCCCTTAGTAAATTCCATCAATTCATCAGCATTTATACACTCACCTTTTTCCACATTAGTATCAAGCGGATGTATACCAACGGAGCAGTAGACTTGATCATAGGATGAAGAGATTTTTAATAATTTAGGGATATCATTAATGCTTATACATATGTTATGCAAAATTCTCACACCATTTTGCTCTGCTCTTGAAATTACCTTTGGTATTTCATCATCAGAAAAATAAATTAGATGACAATGAGAATCAACTATCATAAATAGATCCTTTTATGATAGAAGAAAACTCTTCTATCACTTTTTTATAAACTTCTTTTTTGAACGGTATGGCACTGGCTACCAAATCATCCACATTTTGCCAACGCCACTCTTTGAACTCTGGATGATCAGTATAGTTAATATTAATATCCTTATCCTTCCCACAAAATTTCATTAAGAACCACCTTTGCTTTTGGCCAGAATATCTCTCATTCCAGCATATCGGTATAACTTCCTCGGGTAAGTTGTAATATATCCACTCTTTATTTTGAGCCACAACTTCTGCTTTATCAGTACCAACTTCCTCCAATAGCTCACGTAGCGCTGCCTGCTCTAGCTCTTCACCTTCATCAACTCCTCCTTGTGGCATCTGCCAATAAGAGTCACTATCAAAACGTTTTCCAATAAAAATATTTCCCTGTTTGTTAAATAACATTATGCCAACACAAGGGCGATACTCTTTCTCCTCACTAATCACAAATACTCTCTGTTGCTAAATTATCTATCATAGAAGTTCCAACTACTTTTTTACTGTTCATTTTTTCAACAATTTTTTTTGCAACTTCTTTTGCGCTTAAGTTTGAGTTATCAATTTCAAGTGAACCTTGAGGCACAAATAGTTTCTTTCCTTTAATTCTTCTCATAGCAAAATCTGAATCAGTAATTTTTCTCTCCTGCTCTCTTTCCTTTAATTGAACGCGCTTTACTAGTTCTCCACTATTACAATATAACACCACAGGGAGAATCTCCACGTTCATTTTTTTACTTAAATTCACCACTGAGTTATATACTTTTTGATCATAGGAATCACCTTTTATCAATTCGTTTGTAAATATATAATGCTTTGATTCTATATGGTATTTTTCCAATATTGCTAACATATTCTCTCTAATCACAAAAATTTCTTCCCATATTTCACTTGTAACCTCAGCGTTTCTGAAATCAATCATATCAAATATGATATTATTAAACAGGTTATTGTCTACTATCACCCCATCAATAATATTACACAGCTCTTTTTCAATCGTAAGTTTGCCACTACCCGGAAATCCGATTAAGTAAATGACCATACCATCAGAAAACTATCATATATTACAAATATATGTATTATAAACGTTACACTAGAAACATATCAAAAATAGTTCATATTCAGAAATTTTGAGTGTATCATTACAGATAAATTATATAATTTAGAATAATGAATGGTGATACAGAATCAATAAAAAATACAATTGTAGATGTAATAGATCAAAACAAAGGTCAAGATATAGTTACTTTTGATGTACAGAATAAAACTGTCATTGCAAAATATATGATCATTGCATCCGGTGATTCGAGCCGCCATGTAAAAGCATTAGCTGAGCAAGTGATGAAAAATCTCAAGCAATATGATAAAATAGATGTAGAAGGTATGGATGAAGGTAACTGGGTGATTGTGAATTTTCAAGGTATAATGGTTCACCTATTCAGGCCAGAAGTAAGAGAATATTATAAGATAGAAGAGTTATGGAATTGATTATCCAGGTAGCTGGTATACACTTGCTCAAATGTTGTAATTTTGAAGGCAACCCTTATGAAGTTGGTGGTGTCATTCCAGTGCTTGACACTGGAATCTAGAAAACTTAATCATAAATGAGCACACTATACAACATTTTTGATGAAATTTCATAATAAACTGGATTCCAGCGTCAAGCACTGGAATGATGCCATCGTTAACAACACCGTTTACACACAAAATAACATATTATGAAACATAAATCCGAGTTTTTAAACTTCATTCAAGAAAGAGGATACCTATATCAATGTACAAACATTGATAGGTTAGACCAGCTATTATCACAAGATAATTATATAATTGCATACATTGGGTTTGATTGTACGGCACCAAGTTTGCATATTGGCAGTCTCATTCAAATCATGATGCTCCGTCACCTACAAAAATTCGGTTATAAGCCAATAATTCTACTTGGAGGTGGCACAACAAAAATTGGTGACCCATCTGGTAAAGACAAAGCAAGAAGCGTCTTGCCGATAGAAGATATCAATCAAAATATACTTGGTATAAAGAAAACCCTCGAGAAGATGATATCTTTCGATTATGGAAAAACTGGTGCAATCATAGTAAACAACGCAGATTGGTTAGATAACATAAAATATATAGACTTTTTGCGTGATATAGGGACACATTTTTCTGTAAATCGCATGTTAGGCTTTGATAGTGTGAAAATTAGGCTAGATAGGGAGCAAAATCTAAGCTTTCTCGAGTTTAATTACATGTTGTTACAAGCCTATGATTTTGTCGAGTTGAATAAAAAGTATGGCTGTCGTTTCCAGATTGGAGGGTCAGACCAATGGGGAAATATAGTAAACGGAATTGAACTTGGCAAAAAGTTAAATTTACCTGAGCTGTTTGGTCTTACCACACCTCTTTTATTAAACGCGCAAGGAAAAAAGATGGGCAAAACTGAAAGTGGAGCTATATGGCTCGATGGCAGCATGCTAAAGCCTTATGACTACTGGCAATATTTTCGCAATGTTGATGATCAAGATGTTGGTCGTTTCTTGAGACTTTTCACTGATTTACCAACTGATGAAATTAAAAAACTAGAGTCCTTGAAGGATCAAGAAATAAATGAAGCAAAAAAGGTCTTGGCAACAGAAGTGACAAAAATATGTCACGGTTGTAAAGAAGCGAAACTTGCACGATCTGCTGCAATCTCTGCTTTTGAAAATGAAGACAGTTCATTGCTTTCTGGTTACACTATCACAAGAGAACAAGTTGCAAATGGCATACTCCTGATAGACTTGCTTCATGACACCGGTTTTGAACCTTCAAAAGGTGCGGCAAAGCGTTTAATACAGGGAAATGGATGTAAAGTTAATGATAATACTATAAACGATGTTAACTATACAATAAACTCTGAAAGCTTTGAAGGTCAGCCATTTATCAAATTATCTGCAGGAAAGAAACGCCATATTAAAATTTTAGTGAGTGAAGTAAGAAAGTAAATTTGTCTCTGTTCAGCAGAATAGCAAAATAAGGTAGCCAAGAAAAGATAATTATAGGAACAAATGGATATCATTGAAGCAGCTGACACTGTGGCAGAATCGCTAGGCAACCCTACTATCGCTAGCAGTTTCTTGCTGTCGATTTGCTAAGATTGGTTTATCAACTTGAGTATCAGGCTTTGACAATTTATATATAGCATTGCCAACTATTAGTGCTGTTGCTGTAATTGCAACTACTGCTATAACTATAGGTATTAACTCAGCTGTAATTGCTCCGGCTGTAAAAAGTGCTATAGATATAGCAGTACCTAATAATTCAGTTACTCCACCGGCAATCCACCCTATCTTAATTGCTTGACAATTAAGATAGTATAAAGGAGTCTCTCCCCACATATCTACTGCATTAACATTGACACCTCTTTCCACAAGAGCATCTATTATGGCCATACTGCGAAATAAAGCAGCATAGTGTAAAGGAGTCCTTCTCCATATATTTATTGCATTAACATCTGCACCTTTTTCTATGAGAGCGTTTGCTATGTTTATACTATCAAGATAAGTAGTATTATGTAAAGGAGTATCTCCTTTTACATCTTTTTCATTGACATTTGCCCTTTTTCCATGAGAGCCTTCGCTATATTTTCTAGGTTAAAGGAAGCCACCAAGTGCAAAAGAGTCGCTTTTTCACCATCTTTAAACACATAATTTATATCAAAGCCAGACTTTTCCCACTCTTCATATTCCTTTGAATATCTTTTCAGCTCATTTTGTATTTTTTCAATTACGTTATCTTTGCTTAAATCTTTGTCAACATTAACTAAACTCAATAATTCGTGTCAATTTGAAATTTCCATTGCCATAACCTTACCTTTAATTTTCAATAATGTATTTAATTATATGATAAGAAGTCAATTTAAATAAATTACACATACATGGAACTTATCAGATAAATATATAATATGAACTAGATTCCAGCGGGCTTTGTTGCATCACTATCTATGAAAGGCTAACTATACAAGCAGCTTATTGAAAATCTTATTTTTTGCAATCAATCTGATTAAATTTAAGAATAGTAATTTATTGTTTGTACTAGTAAATTTAATTCTACTTAAAATAGCTAAAGCATTGAAATTCTTGAATTCTAGCTAGATTAGTGAATGATAGTAAAACTTCTTTTACTTAAATTTAGATATTTACTGACTGTCCTTACTATAAATGCTAGAATAATAAGCTATTGATATTCTACATTTTATCTTTTATTCATCGTAGATAGCGATGCAACAAAACCCAATAGCGTCAACTTAAGGAAAGATGTTAAGGAGTAAAATACTGTAAAAAATAGGACCTTTGGTTTCTATTTTATTTCAATAAAGAAGATATCAGTAAAGCTTATCTATTAAGGTGTCACATAGAGGAGTGCTATAAACGACTCAAAGTAGAAGCAGAATTAGAGAATTTTTCTGGGATAAATTTAGAAACAAGAATTTTGTGCAAACTTGGTCATGTGCAATACTTCATATGTGTGATGCACAAGAGCCTTGGAACCCAGATCAAATTGCTGAGTATCGTTTAAATTTTTCAGTTTTATTTGGTGTAATGAGACAGAAACTTTATCAGGTGCTTATTAGCACCAAAAAACTTTCAAGCCCTTTTTAAAATACGCACTAAAGTTAACGTGAAGATTGTATAGCCGCAATAAAGTAGATAAGCCTAAACGCCATCATGCCTTTAGGAGAGCTTGCTAATTTATTCTCTTAAGTTAACGCCATTGCCTGAACAGATACATAAAAAAGTAGTACTTGCAAGAAAGAGTCACTTAACACTAGAGTACACGCGTGGCCTACTATGGTAGACCAGGGTAACATTTTTTGTGATAACTTTTTAGTTTAGCGCGCTAGATACTAGTGACTCCAGGTAAGCCTCGTCTGATATATTTGTCACAACCTCAGTACCCTATACACAACCACCGCACACGCAAGCGAAGCCGGGTTGGCACCAAAAGCGTGGGCCTACTAAAGTAGTCCACGCGTGTATTGGTGTACCAAATTCAGGTACGTATATTTTGTTGTATTTTCGATTTGTTACGCTATTATAATGTGATAAACTTATAAAATCATGTATTTATATTATTGAATATTTAATAATAATTATTTATATATCGAATAATAATTATTTATATATTTTTTACAGATCTATTCATCCGATTACGTCATGTCTAAGTCACAAATTGAAAGGTGGCTGCATGAGCTTGAGACCGAAGATGAAGACGTAATAACGAGTGAAGATGATGAGATTCAGCCAGAATCGGCTCTTTTGGGCAACATAGCTCAAGAATTCCAAGAGCCTCCACACAATGTGTCTCTAAAGATAGGACGCGTTGGTCGATGTGCGCTCTGCTCGAGAGCCCCAAATCGATCAACAAAAAAGTGGTGCCAAGCTTGCAATAAATGGATTTGTCCTGATCACCACGCAGTAATTTGTCCTGAATGCCATGAAAACAAAGCAAATAGATATTTAATTTAATATTAAGTTAAAAAAATAACTTTGATCTCAGAAAAGCCATTTTTGTTACTTTTTCTTAGATATTTACTAAATTGTTGATTGTTCACTTTTCTTAATCATTTATCTAAAAATTAAGGTTGTAAAAGTAAGTAAAAT
>DWPD01000012.1:0-20486 GCA_018251475.1 Euphyes dion | reverse complement strand
GTTATTAGAGGAGCGGAGGGATCTGTCGTGGGTTAAGTGGAGAAATTTGAAGTTTTGTTTAAGGTACGGGGGATATTGTTGAGATCTACACGTTAAAATTTTGTATTAATTTCTTGGATACGTTTTGTGTGTCCCACATGAGTCCTTAGATTTTTGTAAGCTACGAGCAGTGCGCTCAACACTATACATATATTTTTTTCCAACTTACCAGTAGGTAGGGTTAATGTTAATGTTAAATCTTGACATTTTTATGTAAAACCAAAAGTTAGGAAGAACTTGTCAATTAGTCAAAGTCGATTCTTGGATTACTATGTTACAGCGAATACTTTCAATCAGGGAGCACCTTAAAGTAGGCTCTCAATAGATTTAAGAGGCTTATAAAGAAGTAAATTATATTTTCCATTTAATTAGCTTGTTTACGTTTCAATATCTTTGTTAGTGAACATTTTCAAGACGAGAAAGTCTTAAGATAAGCTGCTAATAGATTTAAGAGGCTTAATAATAGCGAATAATATTCTCCACTTAATTTTCTTGTTTATGTTTCAATAATTTAATTTTTGTTCATAAAAGAAATTCCCGGGCTTGTTTATCTATTTACTACCTTTATTACTTGTATATATTTACCTTTGGTATTAGAATGAGCATTTAAGGTAAATAATCGATTATCCCTATTTTGCCTTCTTGCTCCAATAAGTCTCACTTCTGTTAAACCAGTTTTAATTTGTGAACTATGGTCGGCAGCCATCGAATTATGCTATAAAACATTCTTAACTAACACCATCTAAGTATCCATGTTTAATTCAGGGTATTATAGAATCAAGGATCCCTTAGTTCCCGGATGTCCCTAATTTAATCGGTTTAGTGGTTCGTATTAACCGCGGAAGAGACGCCAATTATCCCGCCTGCTCACTCCTAACTGATTGTAATCTAGTTTTCTGAACCCTAGTTGGTGGACGACGGCTTTAACGAGGTGTCTGTTAGTTACCGAATTACAGGGCTCCGGGTGACCGCAATTAGCGCTACATGTGAACACTTGAGTTTTTAACGACATACTTTTATATGGCTTTAAGCTTTAATTTAACTATCGCGGATTGTACACATTTGCAGTGATAGCCTGGTGGTTCAAACGCTGGTCTCGTCTCGAGGTCGTGAGTTCGAATCCCGGCACGCACCTCTGATTTTTCTAATTATGTGCGTATTAGTAATTCATTAATTATCACTTGCGTTCGGTGAAGGAAAACATCGTGAGGAAACCTGCATACCTGAGAGTTCCCCATAAGGTTCTCAAAGGTATGTGAAGTCTGCCAATCCGCACTTGGCCAGCGCGGTGGACTATGGCCTGTACCCCTCACATTGTGAGAGGAGACTCGAGCCCAGCAGTGGGACAATAATAATTATGGGTTGTTAGTTAGTTAGTTAGTACACATTTTACTATGTTGCAAGTTCTCGCGATGTGTGGTTTTGTTCGTTAATGTTCCGTGATTACCTATTACTTTATTAGAACAAGGATCTTATATAATTTACTATCAAATTCACTTTCCGTTTACTACTACTGTACTGTGTTTTGTATTGTCAATGTTAACTGACAGTACAGACATTAGGTTTGAGTTTGTCAAAAACAGCTTCAAGACGGTCAGTTGTCAAAAAATATGTGACATATGTAGACTCGAACGAAAACGTTGGCATTAATAAACAACGTTGAATGATAACGGAAGTTTTACGACGATTTCGCGGTGTTCGTAACACTAATATTTTGACCCAGTTGCGTGGATCATGATCACTTCTGAGCTTAGTTCACAGTTCAGCTAAAGACACATCGCGGGTACCCCTAACATAGTAAAATGGATACGCAAGCGCTGCGATAACGTCCCCACGCCGCGCGTTTTTTTAATATGATAACTTAAGTTATGTTAATTTGTACTCACTGAACCCCATAAGTGTGGTACCTACAACAGGCGGATCTAATGTTAAACAGCATTATCTAACAGTCAACCCCTAGGATGTACAGAAAAAGGTCAAAGGCAATACAATAATTATAATAATTTATGTTAATGTAAAATATATACTTATCTATGTGTGAATTATATCGAAGTGAGGATCGCATAGAAAAAGAAACAACTAGATAGTAGGAGAAACAAAATAAAAATAACAAACAAAAATATAAATAAAAAGGAAGAACAAAAAACAAGTGCTTTAAAAATTTGAGAAAATTATAGGATAAATTTAAAGGCGACTTTAGAAGATGAATAGATTAGTTTCAGGTAATGAGATAATATTTTTAAAAAGTGAGCATGTACTCTGTTTTAAAGGACAATTTGAAGTACAATATTTTGATGTACAATACAATAGTTTCAAAGTCCTATAGCTTGGAATGAGAAAGAGTTAGAAGCGACTTAGCTGGACTCTTTTCAAGATAATACATAGTACAAAAAGTTGTTTTATCTTTTTTTTGTTTGTATCATTTTGTAGGTATAATTATCTTGAATAAAATATTTTTCTTTCTCTTCTTTCAAATAAATAAACACTTATACTCACACATCCGCTCTCGGATTCCCTGTGGCGCGTGAGGTAGGAAAACACAAATACCACACTAACACTCATGACTCAAGAACAAACATTTATGTTTGACCCAACGGGGAATTCAAACCGCAATCCTTTGAATTGCAGCCAGGATGTTGCGGATCACCCGTTAGTTTGAGATAGTTACAGATATTGAAGTTCTCCTCAAGCAATAGAAATACATTTATCTAGTATTCAAATACTTCAAATGAATACACATAACTAGTATATATTTAAGTAGAATGAATAAATAAATAAATAATAACGCTTACACATTCATACCCCCGCAGTAGGATTCCCTGTGTCGCAGATGGCATGGACAACATATACAAACACGTCACTAACACCCATGACCCGAGAACAAACATTATAATTTAAATAAATTAAAATAAATTCACATAAATGTCTGTCGCGGCCGGGAATCGAACCGGAGACCCCTCGCTTCGCAGGCAGGATTACTACCAACGAGGCTACGGGGTCGACAAGCTCATTTAAGCAATCGCTGAGTGGAATAGAAGAAGTAAGTAATTTATTTTCCTAATCTACTTACAGAGTTCTAGGGCCGGCTTCAAATTTAACATCCCCGAATTACTTTTGTGACGTAATAGGGAATATGCATAAAACACCAATTTTAAATAAATTACACTCAATCGCTGCCAAAACACGTAAAAATTCAGACACCGGCGAAATTGGTCAAAAAATATATATTTTTTTATTTTTATCGCCCACCAACGATAGGCAAAAAATATAAAAATAAAGTTTTAGTTTTCAATAAAATTACGTAACAGTGAGAGAAGATCGAATTAGAAATAACATTTTGAATGACATGTATAGTCGTAAACGCAAAACTAAAGAAGATATTTGCAAATTATTGGCTAACTCCATACTAAATGGACCGAGATTAAAACGGAAGTACATGAACGTTTTTCAAAAAAGATGTACACGTGACGAACCGGAACAGACTTTTATATGTATATGTCTTATGTCATGCTCGCTTTGTACGGAACGTTTTCAGTGAGCACAGAGCGCGCAGATTTTAAATGCCTATAAAATAAATAATAATAGTCATAGAAAAGTTTTAATGCAGTAATGCATAACAGTTAATACTGTATTGGTTTGTATTTTGGATTTTCGTAATAAAAAAATCTTGCATATTCCCTAATATTTTCTGCATGAAGAAGTAGGTTTTCACGTGTTTGTACGTGTTGTCCATGCCACCCGCGACACAGGGCCACCTAGTGCGGGGGTATGAGTGTGTAAGCGTTTATCCTTTAAGACCGACATTGCATTGGCGACTTCCCTGATGTTGCTCCATTTACCAGCATCTATTATTCCGTCGGGCATTCTAGTTACAAAATATACCTGCAACAAACGTTACTTTAGCTTTTTCTTAGCTAATTAGTCCACACTAAAACCAAATAACGGCAATAGTCAATTTATACTCGCTGATCCGCGACAGATGCATGTGATATGTGAGTAACAGACTAATTGCACGTCGGACGCATTTGCAACCCTTCGCTCCCACGCGCCCCCGAACCGGCTCAGACTAACACTTTAAAAGGGTTGGACTTCAATCAATAACATTATAAAGTACCCGATTTTGTTCAATCATAGGGTAAAAAATTGTTTGTTTATCCCTTGTACCATAGTCTGGCTTTAAATCTGCCGTTTAGTTTAGATCAGAATCTAATTTAATTCTAGACTGTACTGTGTTATATGGAGATGATTTCAAGAATAAATGTTTAAGGAGCGTACCCTATTAGCTTATTTATTATATAAAAATAACATATTTTTTATGGATATATGGTAGAAAACGAGCAGGCAAGCACCACCCTTCCGCTGCCGCCCATGACAACTGTGACCGATCCAGAACAACACTCAAATGTGGACTGGGGTGATTAGTCCGGTTAGCAGACGGTGTTATTAAAAAGTTAGATGGTTAGTTCGTTAGTAGGCAAGAGGACTGGGTCAGGGACTGTTAGTGATAGTTAGTCCTGTTAGTTGATGTTAGTAATAGTCTAGTTAGTATTTGTTAGTAAGAGTCTGGTTCCAAAGCGGTCACAATTGTGTTGCTACCCTTGAGTACTAAGATCTTCGCCTCTAGAAAAGTTTAATGCAATTAAAATAATTTAAATTTATTTCAAGTTGTTCTTTCTAAACAACTTTTCAAAAGTCAAGCTATCCCATCGCTTCAACAAGTTCCTACCGTGAGTGATCTTGGGAGAAAAAGCGGGCAGAATCTCCCAAGACTTTTCCCGGCTCACTGTTACACTTATTACTTACGGTTTAAGGTATATGAAAGTGATTTCCAAGTAGTATCGAGTTTGTAATAAGCCTTGGTCGGAACAATATACTGATGTTAATGTTCTTTTTAATGCAAATGTTAAACTCGATTAAATAAGAAACGAAATAGTTAACTAAGTATTTGCATACGTGAGTATAATATTCCTGTACCAATATTTATACTAAGTGCCTTACCAAACAAATTTAGAAAAGGTACAATTTCTTAGGTGGAAAAATACGAAGTGGTTTAGAGACTCCCATTTATTAAGTACAAGGAAGTCATTGCACATATTTACCATATAGGTAGGTATCTATATACAATACGATATAACGTCTATAGCAATAGTATTCCAAAAAATTTTGAAGAGCTATGAGTATTAACAATAAATATTAATAAAGGACACACACATAGCTCTACACTAGGATTCCCCGTGTCATAGGTATCCTGGACAACACATTAGACAAGAACACACACACTCAGACTGACAAGAGAAATTTAAAGTCATCATTCAAAATTTCTGTCTCGCTGGGAAACGAACCCATGATGTACCACTACTGAGCACGGGTCTCTCCTCACATCTGAGAAGGCCTAGAGCATACTCCACCACGCTGCTCCAGTGCGGATTGGCGGAGCGATTAGTGGCCAACCCAAGTGTCAGACATATTTAAGCCGCCCGAAGGCTTCCGACATGGATTAACGACTGTTATCTAATGATAACAACCGGGACCGACTGCTTTATGTGCCCTCCGAAGCACGGAAGCGTTCAAGAAATTTTTGCCACTAGCGGCTCTCCACTACCCATCCAACTACCGACCGCGCCCGCTGTTGCTTAACTTTGTCAATCGCTACGGATCGACGCAAGCCGCCGAGCTATGAGTGCTTCAACCCCATTTAACTACCATTTAACATTTGGCTATTTAACCATTGCGCTATACGGGTCGTCAGATTAAAGGTTTCACATTTTGTATTGCGTCGCTAATGTTAACGCTTTACAATTAACGTAACTTCCTACTTACTTACTACTTACCTACTTTTTACTTCCTTACTACGTCTTAGGTAATGTTATTGGAGGTACATTTTTGAGCCACATATAGCATGTTAATGGGTTGCCAGGAGCTGAAGACACGGGAGGTTGACTGGTATTGTAGTAAAGTGAATGTATCTCTAGCAATTTAGCCGCTGCCGGTTTAGTAGCCGGACCCAGAAAACGCTGGAAAGATTGTGAGGAGGGAGAGCTAGCGGGGACGGACAAAAATATCCTGGAGGCGAGAGGTCGGAGATACAGCAAAATGGGGAAAGCTCGTTGAGAAAGCCTAGACTCGCACAGGTTTGTACCGACAAAAGTAAGATAAGGTCTATCTACCTTAGTGTAGTACTGAGTTCAATACATAATAGTACACTTGTATAAATGTTCATCTGGCTATTCTTTACCAATTATCTTACGATTATTGTTGTGGCCTTTACTTGAAAAATTTATAAAGTAGTTAACAATAATACATTCTAGTTTATGCAACATCTAGATTCCGCGCGCGGCTTCGCCCGCGTGGAGTTTCGACTGTCACACAGACACTACATTTTAACGAAACCATTCTTCTAAATCGATGCCAACGCCATCTAGGTTACGTTTTTAAACATTTCATGGAATAAAAAGAAACTAACCAGGACTATCGACATAAAAAGTATCCTATGAGTTATTCCGGGTTATAAACTATCCGTGTACCAAATTTCATTCAAATCCGTTCATCCGTTTTTGCGTGATTGAGCACCAAACATACAAACTTTCACATTTATAATATTAGTAAGATATACAAATTTTCAAAAATGACTCCAACATCCAACAACATTTTAATCGTGTTCACAGTTTACAATGTTCACATGAATTCTTAAAAAGTATTCTATTTTATCCTATCCTATCTATTTTGGTACTGAATAATCTAAAAACTCTTATATACAAAATTGTTAGGACCCAAATTATGTTTTAGAACAAAGGTTTTCAAATCATCCGCACAACATTACACAAAATATTATGAATATGTTCCCCATATTAACCCCCATGACCTATTTCGGGAGGAACCCTTCGTTTTGAGATCTGGCCCATTGCCAAGGTTACAAACATCGATCAGAGTTACTTTTGCGAGGGTCAATGTCGAGATTTCGATGACTTTACGGATACGAGACGCGTGTACACAATACAGTATGGGAAGGGGAATCAATTAAGGAAGTATTGTTTCAAATAGAAATTTGTATTATTTTTTGTAGTTAATTACCTAAAAATATCAGTCAATTATTCGGATGAAAGTCAAGAAATTCCCTAGGATTTTTTTTACTACCACTCATCTTAGAGTAACTACTACCCAGACTCCATCATATTAATAATTTTATTCAGCGATCACAATGTCAAACATCAAGCCCTCTGCAATTGTTTTTATTATATCTGCATATTCTGGAAGATGACTATCTCACAGCCAGTAAAGTTTTATTTTTCATTGGCCAGTACCATAAGGAGAGAGTTATCCTTTTCGCCACCCACACCACAGCTCCCCTCACCTCACCTTACAGCTCTTCCCACTAACAACCTTACTGCTACTACTGCTACCACTTCCACCAACTAATTCTGCTCATCTGCTTTCTTGAAGCAGTATAAAATACCTCCGTTATAATAAAGATATTTCTAGAAGATGTGAAAGTATTTACGGAATATTCATAAATCCCATATTAAGCAGACTGACTCTGAAGTTGTACTAGAATAGAGTAAGTGATTCAAATTTGTATTTATAGATAGATAGATGATTTTATTGTTTGTACACCAAAGAACATATGTTCAAACCATTAAAGGACCAGAAATACTCAACAACAGGTGGCGTTCTCGCTACATAGCGATTTCTTTCTGGCAACCCTTCAAAAGATAGAAATACAAATAACATACTAACAGTTGTAGCGACGTACACAAAGTCAACATCTTACTTATATTATAAATGTGAAAGTCTGTATGTTTGTGTGTTTGTATGTTTGTATATTTGTATGTTTGTATGTTTGAATGTTTAGTCCTCAATCACGCCAAAACGGATGAACGGATTTCGATGAAATTTGGTACACGGGTAGTTTATAACCCAGAATAACACATAGGATACTTTTTATCCCGATAATCTTGGTTAATTCCTTTTTATTCCATTAAATGTTCAAAAATTAACCTAGATGGCGTTGCCGGCGAATTAGAAGAATGGATTCGTTACAAAGTACTGTGTCTGTATGACAGCCAAAATACCACGCGGGCGAAGCCGCGGGCGGAAAATTAATAGAGAATCAAATATAAAAAAAATATACCTAAATAAAATGATAACTCAGTCCTTATAGAAACGAAATTGATCAGAAAACAGGTAGACAAAAATGTCTCCACAATTCCTTACTTGAAAAGATGATTCAAGTGTCAGTGTATACCTACTGATATTTTCAAATAATTATCTATTTACCTAAGTAACAAGTTTCAGGTACACTCACTTCTTCCTTCTCTTCATCACTTGGAAAAGTTATAAGTTGTAAGAGTTGGCATGTTTGTTAGCAAAAGTTGGACAAGCTAAAGGGTAACAAAAGGCTATCCTTATAATAATTGCAAGTTACCGTGGTGTATTGGTGTTTCATTATTTATTTTTTGTTATATAAGCTGGCAAAAGTGCACTCAGATAACCTTATGGTAAGAGGATATCGTCTCCTAGTCCCATCAGTAGCAATAAAGGCATCAGAACGCGTTGCCAGCTAAGAAAAAGTACTGGCACTGAAACTCCATCCGGAATATGACAATTACATCTTTCCAATCTGGTGTCTACTATTAATGGCCCACTCTGAGCATCTCTCCTCATAACTGAGGAGGCCTAAAGCATACTCCTCCACGTTGCTCCAATGCAGGTTAGTGGAGGAGTTAGTGGCCAACACAAGTTTCAGGAATTTTTATGCCACCCAAGACTTCCGACTGGGCTTGACGACTGCTATCAAATGGTAACATCCGGGACCGACTGCTTTACGTACCCTCCGATATACGCTCTATAAATATTTGCTACTAGCGGTCACCCATCCAACTACCGACCGCGCCCGCTGTTGCTTAACTTTGTCAATCACTACCTACACACGACGCACGCTTTACTATGAGCGCTTCACATTACAATACGTAAAATCAATACATTACATCCATAAACTGTCGAGCATTTAATTTTAATAATGAACCGATAGGCCGCCAGCAAAAAAATTCGCCATAATTTGATACGCTCGCTATTCAAAGTTCAAAGAGGTTCGAAATTAATAAATCCGTACATATACAATGGGGGACCAATGAATCACAGTGGACAATATCGTCTGTACGTATCCCGAATGTAAGCGTGTATTGTCGGCACCCCACGCTCGTGAGCCTGTGTGCGACCAACAGAAGAGACACCCTTCGGCAATATCAATTCGCAAAACGTAATACGACTTAATTCCCACAGCATAGCTAGGTAATACAGATTTTAATAACGCAACCCTACCTGTCCCTATCATAAAGAGTACTAACGAAGTCTGTAGGATAATAACGATATTCGATATTTTAAACTCTGGATGCAAGGCTTAAAGCTGTTTGTAAAGTAGCAAGTTGTCGCTACACTCAGAATTTCCAATGATCTCTTACCGTTTCGTGAATTGAATAGAAATATTTGTGTTATTGTTTATAGCCATATGGGCTTAATCTGTTGACTAGACAGTGCGTGAAGCAAAATAAATATAAGTAGTGTACGTCATCTCATCTCACCAGTAGGAAGGCTAAAGCCGAAAAACAACGACCACCTTCTTAGGTTTCTAGGAGTTGAAGACCTTGAAAAGCGGTTAGGCATCATACTCTTCTTTCTAATGGAATCGATAATCCGGGAAGTCATAGAGGTGGAAGTCGAGGTAATGGACTTGTATCAGCGAAATTGATTGGCCATAAGATATTACGCGCCAATGACCATGGAAATTTCAACTATTCAGATACGCCTTAGCGCTTGCGATGGGAACAGAATTATGGTAGGCGTCTCTAGCAAGTTAACGTCATCTAGACAACCTGAGAAAAGTAGTCGCTCCTCTTACTGATGGAATCAAGAATACTAATTCAGCAGCACTCCAGGGTATTCATGCAGCCCTCTCTAATTTCCCTCTAACCTGAAAGGCTTAGAAAAGGCGGCCTAAAAATATCCCGTTTTATTTAAACCTAGATAGTTGACCACAACTATTCAAGCGCCAACTTAAAACGGTCCTAGAAGCAAGCTTATTAGAAATCTAAAATTGGATGCTTGAAATATCCGAATTCTTTTAGACGATAACAATGACATAGTAATAGCATAGTTAACGAAAGCTGGCGCGTTCAAGACATTTACACATACACACACTAATAAACGCGCGGTGTGACGTAAAGCTAATTAGTATGAAGATAGACAGCCATTTTTTGAATTTTGCTACTGTTCATTAATACAGTATGGTCTTTTTTAAAACGCTTTTATGAGCGTCGGTTGTATCTATGTATGTCACTATGTATGTAACCGAATCTGAACGTGATTTTGACCAATATTGAAATGTCGGATTCATTTGAATTTTTGTATTTTTATCAAGGGTCGATGACAATGCAATAATATGAAAGAATCGTCCCGATATCCTTATTGAGACCTTCAGAATTCGCGATTAAACAATTAAAAATTACTAAAGCCTTCTATGGACAAGGTGATGAACTATGAGGACAAACAGTTAATAACCTTTTCATACCTCATCAAGTTCGGACGTATTCAAAGTAATAATATCTAATCGTAATAAATTTTTCATATACCATATCTCAGTAATAGTTTTTAATTCCATAGTGCTAAAGTAAAAAATCCAGTGGCTCTCCCTGAACAGAAAAATTAAATTAATTCGTGCACATTCAGCTGGTCACCGGTCATTGTCGTTTGCTGCAGTCGTCGAGAGGAGATACAGTTTAGGTCAGCGATATTACTAACCTACATTATTTGAAACCCAATAACAACCAAATAACTAAAAACATGAACTGCGCCGGTTGCAACAACATTATACGCGGAGTAGATTATTTGGAATGCACGAACTGTCACCATACATATCACAGTAAGTGTGTAAATAGTCCTTCGGTGATTGAGTGGCTATGTCCTATTTGTACTTCCAAGGTACCAAAAAGAGACGACACAATTATAAGGTCTAGAACTGGAACCCCCACTGGGTATGACTCACCTACCATGCATGTTTCGCAACGTAAAAAAGGGCTAATCACCGACGTGGATAAGTGAGAGCCATTTAGCCATATAGCAACGGTAGACGACATCCGCGCTATATTGCGCGAGGAGTTACAGGCGCAAGACTCTCGACTTGGTAAACGCATTGAAGAACTCAGCTCACAACTAAACGATTTCAGGCAGTCAATAGATTTTCTGAGCGAGCAATATCATAAATTGCGCAACGATAATATCTCCCAACAAGCGGGATTAACCGCACTCAAAAAAGAAAATGAAAATCTGCGTAGTGCCGTTAGCCTTTTGACCACACGCTTGAACCAAATAAACCAAGTTCCGCGTGCTTCCAACATCGAAATACAATGTGTTCCGGTAAACAAAGGAGAAAATTTGGTAACCATTATCAAACAAATCGGTCGGGTTGTAAACTGCCCCGTCAACGATAGTGACATTCACCACTGTACAAGAGTAGCAAAAATGAATGCTGTAAGTCCC
The DNA here is from genome assembly GCA_018251475.1 of Euphyes dion. Taxonomy (NCBI): domain Eukaryota; kingdom Metazoa; phylum Arthropoda; class Insecta; order Lepidoptera; family Hesperiidae; genus Euphyes; species Euphyes dion. Next base: position 8,915 of record DWPD01000012.1, on the reverse strand, counting down.
CGCCCACGTAATATTCTGGTGAAATTGTGCCACCCTCGGCTGCGTGACACGCTTCTTGCCGCAGTTATCACCTGTAATAAAAAACATCCAGACGATAAGATAAATACTAGTCATTTGGGTATTGGCGGCGAGAAGAAATACCCAGTGTACATTACGGAAAATTTGTCACCAGAGAATAAGTCCTTGCATGCTTCAGCCAGAAAACGGGCAAAAGAGCTTAATTATAAATTTGTTTGGGTGCGAGCCGGAAAAATATTTATGCGCAAATCGGAGACTTCGGGGTATATTTTTGTACGTGATATGGACACCCTAGCCAAAATACCTTAGTAATTATTACTCTAATAATTTATTAACTTTTCTATTTTACTCATGTATTTTAATTAACTTTCCCAAAATTCAATTTTAATAAGTATTTACTACCAAAATGTTAGGGGCTTAAGAACAAACACAAATATCTTCTATAAAAACATATTAAGCTGTAATTATGACATAATTGTATTGACTGAGACATGGCTAATATCGTCTATCTATGACCATGAACTGTTTAGTGACAGATACGTTGTTTATAGGAGGGACCGAGAGACTAGTCCGCTATTTAGTAATAAAACAGGCGGTGGAGTTTTAATTGCAATTGATAAGCACCTAGATTCTCGCAGAGAAAACAAGCTAGAGAGCGATTGTGAAGACTTATGGGTATCCATAAAAAATTTTAACCATCCAAAACCTATTTAAACTTTATATATGTGCTGTCTATTTACCACCACCGGTTCAAAAGCAGCTTCTTGATACATTCATCGACAATACAAACATTCACATTCATAATTTAGAACACACAATAATAATAGGTGATTTTAACTTGAGTAATATCAATTGGACTGCAGGCGCCCATGCATCAGCAGTAACTCCTCAAATTACAACACACAGCACGTGTGTAAACACCTTACTAGACTTTATTACGCTCGATGACCTAAGTCAATACAATTATGTAAAGAATTATAAGGATCGAATTTTAGATTTAGTATTTGCCAACTTTGAGATTAAAAATCTAATTAAAAGTTGTCATGACTTATGCACCATTGACCAATTTCATCCTCCCATAGAGTTTAGTATCGGGTCATTTTGTAAACAACAAATGCTACGTCCCTGTAAAAACCAGAGATATGACTTCTTCAAAGCAGACTATGACAACATCACTAGCCAACTTAGAAAAATTCCATGGGAGCAAGAAATTGGGACGTGCGAGTTGGTCGATGATATGCTTGATGTGTTTTACGCCAGGATTAGGGAATTGATAGCTAAGTTTGTCCCAAAAAAGTGTCATCGATCAGATAAGCACCCGGTATGGTTTTCTAAGGCTTTAATAAAAGCAATCCGGGAAAAAGAAAAGATTAGGAAACGATTTTTAAAGTACGGTAACCCTTTTGACAAAATATCACTTAATATTTTAAAACAAAGATGTATTGATTTTACTAACTTATGTTATAAAAGGTACCTGGAAAAATTAGAAACTTCTATGAAATCCAATCCGAAACTTTTTTGGTCATACATAAAACATAAGAGAAAGAATAGCAGTAACATACCGTCTGCAATGAGATTAAATAACGAAACATCCGAAAATGGCACCGAAATATGTAACAAATTTGCTACTTGTTTTTCTGCAGTTTACAACCCTCCAATTATTCATCACGCTTACAGCTTACCTTCAGATATTAACATAGGGTACACTACTTCTGTCATCGAATTATCTGAAAAGGATGTTTTGAGTGTTCTCAAAAGTCTGAACGTCTATAAAGGTGCAGGACCCGATGGAATTCCACCAATATTCGTCTCAAAATGCGCAGATAGTCTCACTAAACCACTTGCATTATTATTTAATAAATCTCTTCGAAATGGCGTCTTCCCTAAGCATTGGAAAGAAGCATCTGTTGTTCCAATATTAAAAAATGGCGATGCTTCTTATATCCCTAACTATCGCCCTATATCCATACTCTCAGTGTTTGCAAAAGTATTTGAATGTCTAATATTTCCAATAATATCCTTTCAGGTTAAACAGTCATTGATCCCCTCCCAGCATGGCTTCATGAAATCACGTTCTACAACTACTAATCTTATTTCTTTCCTTTCCAACGTCGTGAAGAATGTTGACTCTCGTGTTTGCACAGACGTGATATACACTGACTTTAGTAAGGCCTTCGATAAAGTAGACCACCAAATTCTGTTATCTAAGCTAAATCGGCATGGAATCGCAGGTAACCTTTACAACTGGTGTTCTTCGTATCTTAACAATAGATTATCAACTGTCGTGCTAAATGGCTATAAATCTGATAAATTCCTTGCTCTGTCAGGCGTCCCTCAAGGATCTCACTTAGGTCCTTTATTTTTCAATATTTTTATCAACGACGTAGAGTCCTGTTTTCAAAATTCAAAAATATTCTTGTTCGCAGATGATCTGAAGATCATGAATGCACTCGATACTCCTCAAAGTAGCACTCTTTTACAGGAGGACTTAGATCGTTTTAGTCACTGGTGCGAAAAAAATCGGATGCTCTTAAACATCGATAAATGTGCACATATTCGGTTCACTAGAAAAAGAGCTGATTATTCTCAAACGTATCACATAAATAATATAGTTTTAAAAAACACTAACATCGTTAGAGACCTGGGTATCCTACTGGATCATAAGCTACAATTCAACTCCCACATTGAAAATTCAGTGTCAAAGGGTTTCAAAATGTTGGGTTTCGTAATCAGAAACTCCAAAGATCTTAAAAATCCAAAAACAAAAATAACACTGTTTAATGCCCTAATTAGAAGCGGCCTGGAATATGGCAGCGTTATATGGAATCCCCATTATGACATTTACATCAAACGAATTGAACAAGTACAAAAACGTTTCCTTTGGCATCTGAGTTTCCAATGCAACCTGGCTAAACGCTTATCATCTTATCAAGACCGACTCAATCATTTTAAGTTAACTTCCCTTAAAGTTCGCCGAGATTTATTGGACTTAGTATTTCTATTCAAGTTATTGAATGGAGAAGTTGATTGCCCTGAATTACTACAGAAAATAAATATAAACGCACCTCGTCGGTTACCGAGAATGTCTAAATATACACCTTTTGTAGCTGATGCAGCTAAGAGTAACCTGGGCCATCACTCTACCTTGAATAGAATACAACGTCGATATAACTCCCTTGCAAAACAAATACCTAATCTGGACGTATTCAGCAATAATATTTATAGGTACAAAAAAGTTATTCACGATGCCCTCAAAACTAGCCATAACAGTTAATTTTGTTCAACAAGAACTTTAACCTTATATTATATTATTTTCGTATTTTTTTCTCCTTCTCACTTAAGATTTTATTATTTTTATTATTACGATTAGTTTAATTTTAAGAATGACCATGTATTATATAAACTATAATTTAATTTTATTTAATATCTTGTAAATTTTAGTTTTAAGCACGTCCACGTTGCAAGCCGTGGTTACCTATAATTAAGACAGCATTTAGTTTAAATCTTAGATAAGGCTTATATTATAAATGTATTAATGTATGTTTTGTTGGTGACCCTAATAAATAAATAAATAAATAAATAACCGCTTCGATCACTAAGTTTTCTTGCAAGCAAGCTACATAGTAGGTACCTCCGAGGCCACCTGATGGACCATTGCAAGGGGTATATAAGCCCAGCGCATAGCCCAGCAGCTCCCCTCCTGAACTCCTCCTGAACTCGACCGTCTTCCTACTTCACGACAACAACGTATGTATACGCATAAAGCTAGCTCTAGACTTATCATTGTAATTACAGTAATAAAACATGCTTTTTTACAAGTCTTTCTTTTTACTCAGTCAGATGGTAAAGAGAGTTAGAAAGCACTCATAGCTCAAAAAAACTAAATAATAAATCAAACTACAAAATTAAAAATAAGTAAGTTAAAAATACAAAAAACAGGATTTTATAGCTAACCGAACTAAAAACTAGAAGATAGTTTTTAAAAATAAATTAGAGATATAATAATAATAATAATAATAGTAATTTTTTTTATCTTAATAATTTTTGGAAAATGTTAATTTAAGTCATGTTAAATTATAGTTTTATGGTATAGTTAAAAATTATATTGTGTCAATTAGAGAAAGAAAATTTTCAAAATAAAATTATAAGAAAATGTAAGTTATCAATAATAATTCACTTCACTGTAAAAAGCGTGGAGTACTTGATACATGTATATCTTAAATGTTATAATCATTCTATTGACAACTATCTATGATAGGATAGTTATGAACGGGGGTATGAGTGTGTAAGCGTTTATTTATTACTCGTATTTATTTATTATCCGTAAGGTAACCTGCCCTAATTTTGGCACCCCCCCCGGCCCCTCATTCAAGACACGCGGAATTGCATGTCTGGGGTTGGGGGAGTGTTTATATATTTAATTATTCAATGACAATAATTAATTTTTCAGTTTTATTTTGTGCTTTATGTATTTAGTGGGTTCTACTACTAATTATTTTTAATTAATAAATAAAGATCAAAGAGGTAATATTTCCAAATCCTGGCATCAGTGCCACCGTGAGCTTACCAACCATTGACAGTGAGGTAAATATCAGGTAAAACATAATGTTAATAATTGGTCCATGGCCAATTTTAATTTTAGACTACCCACTGTTGCCGGTATTTCGCTTATAAAACCAAAAACTAAAACTAAGAGCTCTGAAGATCTACAATTCAGAAATATAATAATTTAATAAATAATAAAACTTATAACACCGTCAAAGAAGGAATGACCAAGAATAATAAAATTACTAATATTATGTGTGATTATATTATAGTTACTAATATTATTTGTAATAATATTATAAGATACTCATAATATCTCTAAATAATGCAAATTTCGATAGTTAATTGACGAATTCTAACATGCCAATAAATGGTACTAGGCTGGTGCTAATAATTGGTAAGAGTATGTGCCAATAATTGGGAAAATCAAGTTATTCAGAGAAACTGCAAAGAAACTTATTTTAACAGTGTTAAATTAGGCATGTCCTATAATAATAACATTCTTTAACTTTTATTCTGTCACCTTAATGCAATTTGGTAACACTTTTTAAGGCCAATTTTCACGATTCTAGTGAACCGCGAACCTTAAAGTGCCAATTATTGGTCTGCTTACCCTATTTATATTTATATTTTTTTTTAACGCACTGTTTCGAGAAATTGTATTAGTGTGAGTACTGTGAACGTGCCAGCTTTAGTTAATCGACCTATATATCCTATGAGGAAAACAGCAACTATAGTCAGAAAACTGTAGCGTTACAGTGTACATAACTAATAATAAGTGAATCACATTCTAATGACTGAAGAACTTCGTGAGGATTAAGGTGGCTACACCTATTAATGAATTGAAAAATCTGCTAATAATATTTCTAATAGCCTATGCGGCCTTTGTGGGATTAGTCACTTAACGAAAGTAGGCTATGCTCTGGGGTCCATGCGTTTGAGTGTCCCGTGCACCAACGCTCTCTCACAATCAATGGCAAAAAAATAAGGTGAAAAAGTTTTTCATATGGCAATGCAATTAAAACGCAAAATAAAAAAAATAAAAAATTGAGTGGATGTATTTTAATAATTTTTTTTTAGTTTTATGTTCTTATATTCTGACTTTTTAATTTTTGTTTTTTTATACTTATAGACAAATTTTAAACTCTTTTTATACATATATTAATAAATTGATGCTGTATTGATGGCGAAAATGAGTATGTATTTTATTCTAAATGAGTAAGACACGTTAGATGAAACGAAGACAGAAAAACGAACTTTAATAACAAAAATGATATCTGTAAAACAATTTTTATTGAAATTTATGTATTAACTATTGTCTATAATTAATAATATCTAGATGATACAATTATACCCCTGAAAACGAAAAGTAAAATTTTACAGAACAATCCATTCAAGTTATTTCAATACAAAACAATTCAAATACAATACAATTCAAATACAATGCAACCCTAACCGGCCAATATAAATTTACACCTATCGATTAATAGCTACACAATTTTGAACCTTGCTGCGACGCCGCAATAGCTACGTCGGCGGCAACAATCACAATTTGACGTTTGCCAACAAAGCGCCATTTATGTATTTATTTATTTTTTAATCTGTATCGGTCTGGACGTTCGCGATTAATGCCCGCGCAGAAGAAGACGTGTGTTGTTTTTTTTATGGCGCGTTTTCAGGGTGGGCCGGGGAATAAGACGAGGAGCCTGCATGGTTGATGACCACGTCAATTAGATTTATGCATGCCCGCGGCCCGCAGCGGGCGAAGGCGCACGGCTTTTATGACGCACAGATTATATGTTTAGAAAATATGGCGCTCAAAATAGTACACCTTTTTGCTGAAAGTACCCACGTATATATCTATATACCAACTTTAAATAGAGCCAACAAATTGCAAAACAAAAAGTTCAATGATTTCGTTCAAGGAGCAATGATTCACATAAGTAAACTGCTCCAGTTATTCGCCGGTACAACGTTAACTTACCTACAAAATTATGTGCTCACAAACCGGTTAAAAGCGCTTACTTTTCGACTTTTTAGTTTAAAATTGCAAAGTGGATTTGCGGCAGTCAAGTGCTCGTTATAAAATGTATAAATGGTCGTTTATATAAACGAACAACCTAGAACGTTCCGCGGCTTTCCTGGCAGAGTAGGTGTCGCGACAATTTTCCGATAGTTGCCCAAGTTTTTATGGCAATACGTTCTTGAATCTGGTCCGGCTGAGCTTAACGCCGCTCGCCGCTTTATGCCGTCGTATTTCTAATTAATGTGAAATGTATGGCAGTAAATGTTGTAATAAATTTTCTAAGGAACGCTTTACGTCACCGATGTTATAATTCATTGACGGAGCCGACTTTTTGTGGTATACTAAAGCTTTAACAAACACATTTCCTTATGTTTTCATTGGACGTAAACAATTGTACTGATTTGTAAGTAAATGCAGCAATTATATGTGTTCTACGCATCCGTTTACGAGAATAATTTTCTGGCTCATTTTATGTGACATTAATTTATTGTCATCGAAATCACGCATGATTGACATACAATATGGAAATCTAAATTCCTTGTGCGTTAGTCACCTAAATGATAGGCGTATGCACTTGTTGGATGCAAATTGAAAGACAATTTGCGCATACCTTGGCACGCCAATCACGAAGGAGCACAATACACATTTGTACCTACGTACGATACGATAGCATGGTGGTTAACCAAGCGTGACCATTACAGCGCATAAGTAACCAAAATGACATCCTATTCACATACAAACAGATAATTGTACGTTTTTTTCAACTGCAATATATTTTTCGATAATGTTATAAAAACCTGGTACTATAAATATAAATTAAAATATAATACGTTAATCAAATATTTGTAAAAAACATGAAACTGTTATAATTTGCATAAACAGTTTTTTCAATGAGAATAGGTACTACATAAATTGTTAAAAATACGAATTATGTTCTTACCAACCTGTCTATTGCGTTTATGTTACCATACCAGTAATGTAATACGACGTAGAGTCGATATTTATTAACGTGAAGGTACCTATAAATAAAAATTAAAATAAAGATAAAGGGCCCTTAGCTGTATAAACCCATAACAGAATATTCTAGATCGCAAAACTTGTGTCGGACGTCGCACAAGAATCCCACGATAACTTGATATGTATTTGCATCATTTGTATTCATGATACTGCCTTTTCCGACTGGGAGAGAATCAATTTTCATTCGAGGTCGATAACCTAGCTACTCGCAACTATTTGTAATTCAGTAAAAATTACTGATATAAATTGGTACTATTAAATCTACTTTATTTCCCGCTGCCAAATCACATAAAACGTTCATATATCAACTAAATAATTTTATATTTTTTACCGAGTAGCAAAATTATTTCCCGCCAAAATCATTTGACAGATAAATAAACGTAAAAAAGTCAGCTTTGGATGGCGTTATATTGGTTTTGTAATATAGCCAAGAAGTGGAATCGTGCAGCCTTAGTAGACTGCGAAATGAAACGTAACATAGGATGTTAAAAAGTGTAGTTACGTAAATATATGTATAATGTGCGTCAGTGTGCGTAGTGGCTGTCGGTGTCCCTGCGCCCGCGCAGACTGCGAGGCGCGGCTACGGCGCTGCGTTCGTTGGTTACAAATCGAACATTATGTACCTCCGCTGCATGCTAATACGAAGATAATCGAATGTAATACATGTTTATTGCACAAATACAGACTTTTCTCTGTTCTGGCGCGCATACACAATTAATTACTTTATAAATCTAGACCAAAATTATTAGCTGTCGCGAAGTTAAGTTCAGTTTCGATAAATATGTTCAAGGATATTGCAATACGACGTTATATAAGGAAAACGAAAGGAGTCATAAGTAGAATTAAAGCGAAATATAATACAGTCCAATTGAACCAATGACCACAGACCAAAATAGTCTGAATAAATAAGCAGCGACTATTACGTACAAGACGATTGTACTTTGACTCAATCTACGCAGATATAAAGCGGTGACGTACTGAAAGCGACTCTTTTAATAATAAATTATTATTCAGTAGATATAATTTGTAGAGCGATATTAGTTTCATCTGCTCAAATACGTTAAATCCTTAATATAGGTGAGGTATAATCAGTATTGATGTTAAGACAATTGATTTATCATGTGATCGGAATATAATCTAATCTATTATTTGTAATTAATCGTATAACAATAACACTATCAATACGAGTATGGCAACGAAAAAACTTTAAGCTTTTGATACAATGACCTGACTAGAATTAAATGTCAAAGATATTTTTTAGTTTCAATATTTTCTTGAAGTTGCTTTTGTAAATCTATTGATTAATATC
>DWPD01000011.1:0-21081 GCA_018251475.1 Euphyes dion | reverse complement strand
GCGCTAGAAAAGCTAATTTTGTGAGGTATGAAATGAGTTTTAGCAAGAGTAAGTTTTTTAAAGAAGTATCAAGTAACAGGTTTAAAAACATTAATAAAAGAAATGAAGAAGGAGAAACGATATTGCATCAAGCAGTAGAAATCTCTGATTACAAAACAGTGAGATTATTAATAAAAAAAGGGGCAGAGGTTAATGCAAGAGATAAAAATGGTTATACACCTCTGCACTGTGCAGTATTCGCAAAAAGTTTAGAAAATGTAAAAGTACTGCTAAGAGAAGGAGCAGAAGTAAATGCCACTCAATATGTTACTGGATGTACGCCACTGCACTCTGCGTGCAAAATAGGAGGAGCAGGAGTTGAAATAATAAAAGAGCTAGTAAAGGCAGGAGCTGAAGTTAATCAACTGAATAAGTATGGTGCAACACCAATGTATTACATCTGGGAAAGTGAAAAGTATCGTCTATGTGATAGTAAAGAGAGTGAAAAGGCGAGTAAATTTTTAAGAGAAAAAGGAGGAGTAACAAAAAGTAGAGAACTGACGTGCTATGGAATAGAGGTGCTAGTGGGAGAAATAGCAGACATGTTGAATGGAAGCTACATGCCGGAGCTAAAAATAATAGAGATAGGAGAAATAAGGAAGAGAGACAAATCGCTAATAAAAGAAGAATGTAAAAATTTAGCAAGCAAAATAATGAGCCAAGTGAACGAAATGATAGATGAGGTAGAAAATATAGTAGGAAGAAAGGCTTAAAAAGGGGACTTGATTTTAAAGAAAAAGTGAGGTGGATTATGTTAAAGCTTGGCAAATTTAATAAATCAGCAAAAGAATTATTAGAGAACTCATTTAAAAGTATTAATGCAAGAGACGAAAAGGAAAGAACAGTTCTACATTACGCAGTAGACGCAAAAACAGTGAGATTATTAGTTGAAAAAGGAGTGAATGTGAATGCAGCAGATGCAAGAGGATATACAGCACTGCACCTAACGGTAACGGAGAAACGTCTAGAAATTGTGAGGGAATTGATAAAATCAGGAGCAGACGTAAATGCTGAGGAATATGGAAATAAATGCATACCTCTACACCTTGCGTGCATGGTAGGTGAAAAAGAAATAGTCGAGGAGCTAGTGAAAGCTGGAGGAGAAATAGAGCAAGAGGATGAATGTGGGATGACAGCAATAGATTATGCGAAAAATAGTAAAGAAGTAACTGAAGTATTGAAGAAAGAAATGGGCAGAATTGAAAAGTTATTTATGAGAGGATAGAAAATATGGAGGAAGAAACAGAAAAGAAAGTGAGGAATTTAGAGAAAAAAACGTTAGAAGAGCTAAGGAGAATGTGGAAGAAGGTATTTGGGGAAGAGGCACCTAAACATTCAAAGAAATATCTGATACCGAGGCTAGCATATAGAATACAGGAGGAAGCGTATGGAGAAATGTCAAGAAAAGGAACAAAAAGACTAGAGTATCTGGCAGATCGGCTAGAGAAGGGAAAAAGAATAAGTAGCGATAAATTACCAGTAGAAGGGACAGAATTAATACTAGAGAGAGGAGAAGAGACGCATGCAGTAATGGTAACAGATAAGGGTTTAATCTACCGAGAAGAATTTTTCACATCATTATCAGCAGTAGCCGGAAAAATAATGGGAATGAGCTACAATGGGCCGCTTCTATTTGGAATGAGAGATAAGGAGAAAGAATGCTGAAAGAGGTAAGATGCGCGATATATACAAGAAAATCAAATGAGGATGGGCTAGAACAAAAGTTTAACAGTCTTGATGCACAGCGAGTAGCATGTGAGAAGTACATAAAGAGCAGAGAGGGCTGGGTGGTATTGGCAAAAAGGTACGACGATGGAGGTTTCTCAGGAAAGAATTTAGAAAGACCAGCAATAAAGGAATTATTTGAAGATGTTAAAGGAGGAGAGATAGACTGTGTAGTGGTATATACGCTCGATAGGCTCTCAAGGGAAACAAAAGACAGCATAGAGGTAACATCATGTTTTAGAAGGCACCGAGTAAATTTTGTAGCAGTAACGCAGATATTTGATAATAATACGCCAATGGGAAAGTTTGTACAAACAGTATTGTCAGGAGCAGCACAACTAGAAAGAGAAATGATAGTAGAGAGAGTAAAAAATAAAATAGCAACATCAAAGGAGCAGGGATTGTGGATGGGTGGAGCTTTACCGCTTGGATATAATGTAAAGGATAAAGAATTAATAATAAATGAGAAAGAAGCAAAGTTGGTAAAACATATATTTGAGAGGTATATAGAGCTGAAGTCAATGGCAGAATTGGCAAGGGAGTTAAATAGCCAAGGTTACAGAACAAAATCAGATATCTTTAAAAAGGCCACGGTGAGAAGAATAATAACAAATCCAATATATGTGGGAAAGATAAGACATTATGAAAAACAGTATGAAGGAAAGCATGAAGCAATAATAGAAGAAGAAAAATGGCAAAAAGCGCAGGAATTGATAAAGAATCAGCCATATAGAAAAGCAAAATATGAGGAAGCGCTACTTAGGGGAATAATTAAGTGCAAGGGCTGTGATGTAAACATGACTCTGACATACTCAAAAAAAGAGAATAAAAGGTACCGATATTATGTGTGCAATAACCATTTAAGGGGAAAGGGTTGTGAATCAGGAAGCCGAAATGTAATAGCCGGAGAAGTGGAAAAAGAAGTGATGAAGAAAGCTGAACAGCTATATGAAAAATGGGGAGAAAAAGCGGAAGAGTGGAAAAATTTAAGTTTTGGAAAGCAGAAAGAAGTAGTGAAAAAGTTAATAAAAGCAGTATTGGTGAGAGAGGATGGAATAGAGTTATGTTCTGAATCAGAGGAAAAATTTATATCAATAAAGAAGAAAGGAAACAAATGCACAGTAATCGAGCCAGAAGGAAAAACAAATAATGCATTGCTAAAAGCAGTGGTGAGAGCCTACCTGTGGAAACGGCAACTAGAGGAAGGAAAATACGCAAATATAAAAGAGCTGAGTGCCAAAATTAATATAGGTACAAGACGCATACAACAAATTTTAAGGTTAAATTACCTAGCTCCAAAGATTAAAGAAGATATAGTAAATGGGAGGCAGCCAAGGGGTTTAAAGTTAGCTTATTTAAGAGAAATACCGATGTTATGGAGTGAGCAGTTGGCAAAGTTTTACGGCTTAACATCTTAATTACAAAAGCAACAGGAAATGGAAAGGACTATGTGGCTAGAAAACCAATACTTCAAAAATTGAGGGAAATCAGTATTAAAAGCTTAATTATATAATAAAAATAGTGATAATCTTAACTTATATACGAAATGACACAAGAGCTCCAAAATTATTGTGTAAGAGCCAAACATTCTCCCGCTTAGCCATGTTTTATAGTGACGCTGTAACCTTAATGAGGAAATAGATTAGCCTGTAGTTTTCTTTTAGTTCAACCCAATCTTAAAAAGAATAAACATCAAGCTAGAGAAATCTCCATTTATTTCCACATCCGAGTTTTACTACCACTAATTTTCACTTCATTCACATCAGTACTAGGACTATCCCATTCCTCTTCTTTAGCTTTTTGTAGAGATTCCTCCAAAAGTCTACTTGAGTCGTCTATATTCCTCATAAGCTGCTCTCTTGGTGATAAAAGACTTTCATGAATTGGTTGCTTATATTGTGTTTTGTTAAACAGACTAGCAGCTAGAATACCTAATAATAGTGTGTTATTTACTACAGTAGTGTTTATTTCCGGTACAGCAGTAACAGTAGTACTATTGTGTTCTCTAGAAGTAAGTAAAGCTGGAGATTCTTTAGATGATGGTAAGAAACTCTTGACCCAATTGACAATACTATTATTCATCCATGAGTTGCTTGATACTATATCACGGCGATTACGGTCTCCGTGTTGGTAAGACGACAGAAATTCAACAATTTGTGAATAGCCTCTACTTTTTGCAACATCTAATGGTGTTTGGCTACCATAATTTTTAGCATTAATATTAGCCTCTTTTTCTATAAAAAGTTTTATCAAATCTGAACTACCAGAATAAGCAGCCAAGTGCAAAGGTGTGTGACCTTTTAAACTGTCCTTAGCATTGACATTAGCCCCTCTATCTAAGAGAAGCCTTACTACGTCTAATTTTCCTTTTTCAATAGCTGCTACAGTAGCTGCATGTAAAGGTGTGTCTTCCCGTGTCTTTATAACACCAAACATAATAACGTTGTTTTCTACTTTAGAATCAATGTAGGCACCTTTATCTAATAAAAACTTTACCATGTCTAAGTGACCTCCTGCAGCAGCCATGTATAAAAGCTTGCCGCCATCTTTACCTACATAATCCACATTGGCACCTTTACTAATTATAAGCTCTAAAATATCTAACCTGCCAACTTTAGCAGCCCAGTACAATGGTGACCAACCATTATTTTCTTCAGGATTTACACCAGCTCCTTTTTCTACAAGAAATTTAATGAGATTTTGTTGCTCTACACTTTCTACAATTGAAGCAAGTCGTAAAAGAGTGTAGTTATTATCATCTTTTATGTTAACGTCTATACCTTTAATCCAGGAAAAATTTTACCATATCTAAGCCTATTCTATAAGCATCTTCAACAGCTATATGAATAGGCATTCTACCATCTTCATCTTTAGCTTTAATATCAGCACCTTTATCCACTAGAAATTTTACTATATCCAACTCACCTGCATCAGTAGCTAAGTGCAGAGGAGTTTTATCATCGGTACCTTTAGCATTAACATCAGTACCTTTGTTAATTAGGTATTTTGCTATATCTGAGTAATTCTCTCTACTACCGTATTGTTCACTATCATAACGTGACCGAAGAAATGCACTAGACCTAATATACTTAAGAGCAATATGTAAAGGCATAACGTTTTCATTGTTCACTATGCTAACATCAGCACTGTTATCTATAAGGTATTTTACTGTATCTACACTACCTCTGGCAGTAGCTACGTGTAGAGGGGTATCTCCGCCTTTATCTTGAAGATTGACATTAGCACCATTACTTACTAGGCACTTCACCATATCTAAATTATTCTCTCTAATAGCATAGTGCAAGGGTGATAAATCATAATCAGCCTTCGCATTAACATCAGCCTCTTTTTCTACAAGGTATTTCACTATATCTAAATTATTTTTTTCAATAGCATAATATAGTGGTGTTTCACCATTCTTATTTTTGGCATTGATATCAGCACCTTTATCTACCAAAAATCTTGCTATATCTAATTTATCTTCCTTGATAACAAAGTGCAAAAGCGTATTGTTATCCTCTCCTTTAACATTGATATCAGCACCTTTACCTATAAGAAATTCTGCTATATCAAATCCATTTTTGTTGAAAGCTAATCTTAAAAGCGCATTACCATATCTTCCTTTAATATTAATATCGGCACCTTTATCTATCAGGAAATTTGCTAAATTTAAATTCTCTTTTTCAATAGCTGTATACAGAGGTGTCTCACCATAATAACCTTCAGCATTAATATTAGCCCCTCTATCCAAGAGAAGTTCTGCTACATCTAATCTTCCTTTGTCAATAGCTGAATGTAAAGGTGTGCCACCATACCTTTCATAAATGTTCACATTAGCACCTTTGTCCAGAAGAAGCTTTACCATATCCAACTCTCCCCATTTAGTAGCCAAATGCAATGGTGCTCCTAGATATCTTCCCTCGATGTTGGGATCAGCTCCTCTATTTAGAAGAAGCTCTACTACATCTAGTCTATCTTCTTTAATGGCTAGGTACAGAGGTGTACTTTCATCCTCTCCTTTGATATTGACATCAGCATCATTACCTATAAGGTATTCTACTATACCTATCCAACCTTCCTTAGCAGATAAATGCAAAGGCGTATTTTCATCTTCTCCTTTAACATTAACATCAGCTCCTCTTTCTACAAAATATTTTACTGCATTTAAATTACCTTCCTCGGCAGCTAAGTGTAAAGATGTGTTGCTGTAATCCTCTTTAACTTGTTGCCCTTCTTCTGTAGAGTATCCAACTATATCTACATGACCCGAACCTTCATCTAAAGGAATTCCACTTTTTTCATCTTTCCCTTTTTCTACAAAAAATCCCTCTTCATTTAAATTATCTTGCTCAGCAGCAACCTGCTGTCTCTCTGTAACCCTAGGTACTTCTGTAATTTGTTGCTTTTCCGTGACTAATTGCCCTTCTGTTGTAACTTGTTGCCCATCTGTAGTATATGATACTTCTGTAACCTGAGGCACTTCTGTAACTTGTGGCGCTTCTGTAGGATACAGAAAACGTTTAATAGTATCTATAAAATCACCTAAAGTTTCTACCTCACCTAAAGCACCCCTGGCTGTATCTAAAGCCTTCTGCTGTCCATTTTGTGTGCCTAAGTGCCGCGTAACTACCTGTGAACCACGATCCCAACCCAGTTTTTTTGACAGCTGGTACCAACGATATATATAGGTTGCTATTTTATATATATCATCTCCTATACCTCGCTTTGAACGATGAAGTTTAACTTTATTATCTTCACTTGAACTTATAATATCATTTACTAATCTGTTTATTTCTTCATGACTAATTTTATCACTAAGATTTTTTTGCTTAAAAGTACCAGACTGTAGTAGCTGAACAACTCTATTAATTGTACCATTACTGGATTGTTGCTGATTCACATGCATTTTATTACCATTAAGTATAACTAAAACTACCCACACTATAAAACTAAATGGTTGTAAACAGTTTATGTAAATACCAAATATGAACTAATCTCTAGCACAGATATTTTGAGTGTCAATAATTTTTTCCATTTGGATGGAAAATTAATTTTATATTGCAAGAAATCGCATAGTTTATTAGAAACTAGTATTAAAAGAAACACATCAACTACAGTAGGCATATATTATCAACTATAGCAAGGAGAAATTTATCTTGAGGGTTTGTAGTATATTGTCACTGTTTTTGCAATCTTATCATAAAAAAATTGCTTGCGTTTGTCGAGTATTGCAAATATGAAAATTAATATTATAACTACAAATGTTAAGGTTAATAAGGCTCCAGACCACTGTTCAGAATTATGCTGATTAAAGAATTCTTCTAGAGACAAAATATAACACGGTATGAATACATTAAAAGCTTCAAACAAAACGTACCTGACTGTTGCCTGTACTAAAGTGATATTTTTAAGTGTATTTGCATCTTTTATTTGAATACCGCACAATAATTGTCCTGGAGTACCGCTGAATCTTCTCATCATGAATACTCCAAATATTATTGATAGTAGAAAAAATAAGTATGTGGTTAATAAATCAGATTTAATAGGATCAAAAGCCATTTGTACGAAAGAGAAAAAAGCTAAAGAAATTCCAATAATAATAAAATGGTCTATAATATATGCTACTGCGCGCCTAATTATCCCCACACAATTTAAATTAAAGTGATGTTTTTCAGGTTTGTAGTCAATTACCACTGTTTTTATAGTTTTATCATAAAAAGTCTGTTTACGTTGATCAAATGTTGCAAATATTAAAACTAAAATTGGTAAAATGAAGAACCAGTTAGAAATACAGCTCAACAAGAGCACCTTAAGAGTACTCCTTATCACTGCTTGCATTAAAGCAACGTTTTTAAGTGTATTTACATCCTTTATGTATATACCAAATAGCAATTTTCCAGGAGTCCAGCCAAACTTTGTTATCATTAATGTTTCTAGTGCTATAAACAGTAATGTTTCTAATACTTCCCCTTGAATTGACGTGGAGATTACAGCAGTGTCAGAAAAGATATAATTAAAAAATTCAGTAAAGGATTTATCTGATGATATGAACAAAGTGAATAAATAAAAGGATAGAAATATTATTGCATCGACTACACATGCTGCAACACGTTTAGTAATTTCTGCATGGCTTACTTTAGCATCCATTTGTTATACCTAACACCATTATCTAATGTATCACGTTAGCGGTTAAATAATAGTAAAATTGCTGCTGGTTGAAAGCATGAGAAATATTTACATTAATGTAGAAAACATGTGTTCCTTTAGCATCACAACAAATTGAATTATTTACTCCTTCAAAAAAGGTCGTATATTTATGAGAACAAGCAGCGTAAAATAAGATTATGAAAATAGAAGATTTAAATTTTTGCAACAAAGTTAGGCAAATCAGTTCGTACGTAGACTTAGCGAAAGTAAGCTAATATGGCTAGTTTTAGCGTATAGTAAAGTTGCTACATTAAAAAGTTCGTATGTATCGTTTGGTAGACCAACACATTCCAAAACGAACACTTCTCACCGCCCTTGGTTTTGAGCGCTGAAAATGGTTATTTTGCTTGAGATCTTAAGAATATATTTTGCTAAATTAATACTAGTTCATTTGAGAATAATAATTAAGGTAGACTTATAAAAAACAGAATTAAAAAGTGAACAAAAGACTGTATATTAAGCCTTTTACTGAAGACTACTTTAGGTTAGAAAATTTTTCTAAAATAGTAATTGACAGAGTTTTAAAGGTAGAGCAATATTCCTAAAATATATTAAATCTTGTTAGGGGGTAAGTATGGATTACGAAGATGTACAAAAGATATTACTAACGTCTATTAAAGAAGATGATCCTCATAAAGGGCTTAAAGAGTTAGAGATTAAAAGATGGTGTATTGCATATCAGACATTGCTGAATAAATGGGGTAGAACAATAATACCACCCCTTTTTAAGAAAGTTTTAGAAGATGAAACTTGTTGGAAGATAGAAGATGCTTCAGGACAAATTAGACTCAATAGGTATACTTTCGGGGAAAAATTGTTAGCCTTGAAAACTTTGGATGGGCAAAGAAGTCTTATTAGACCCTTTGATCGCTACAAAATAGCCTGCTGGTGTTGTTTTGAGGACGAGATAAGAGACATTTTTGAAGAATTTAAATTAACATTAGGTGGTAAACCAGTAGAGAGTTTAGTTAAGGGATGTGATAAAGGCGCTTTAATGATCTATTGGTCACATGCTATGAATAACCAAGAACATCAGTTAGAATTAAATAATGAGCATCCATACGTTTACGCTTTTAAATGTGCGATGCTAGAAAAGCATGTTGAAGCCTTAGAATTCTTTTGGAATAAGTTACAGTCAATTGATTCTGTATCTCCAAAAAGGAAAGAAGATTTATTAATGGAAGTAGCGTATAATAAAGGGCGTTTTTCTGCTGATGATGTTGGTATGGTTGATTTCTGTCTACGTTACCTTCATGAAGATAAGTATCATGAGTTATTGAAAAGGGATTTTAAACAACATGGGTGTTATTATACTTTAAGTATATTAAGAAGAAACCATTCTTTCGAGAACGCCAGAAAGCTATTTGAACATTTAAAGCCAGAAGATTTATCTCCTGAAGCTTATAGTACATCAATGTTTTCAGCATTAAACTCGCTTGTTTCTGCACCAGGTGATAATTTTGTTAAATCTGGCAGTGATATGCTTGCCTCTATTTGGAATTGTCCTGGCTTTGATGCTCATAGACAACACTATTTACATAATCTAAGCATAAGATTATCATCCAGAGATTTAATTGTTCATCTTATCAAGGACAACAAAGCTACTAAAGTAGTATCAGAAATTATCAATTCTCTTAGTCAGGAGCAAATGCAGTCTATTATGGAACGCAACAAGTCAGAGTATGAGGTGTTTATTAGAGTTAGAAACACGCAATTAGATTGTAGAGCAGGTGATAGTCAGTTACCAAGTTCATCATTAGATGTAGAAACTATACAGCAGAAGGTAACTGATGTTAGAAGCAAAGTGTAATGTTTCTCTTTTGGAAAATTCAGTTACTTGGACTTAAATGAAAGCATGCAAAGAGTTTAAATAAGAGTAAAAATTGTAAAAGGTTAAAATCAGGAGGAGGTTATGGTTGATAACAATCAACAACAAGAAAAACCACAAGATTTCGAGTTAATTGAGTTGCTTTTGGGGAAAGTAGATTCTTCAACTTCTAATGCAGTAGATCAATCTTTTGAAGCAAGATATCAGTCGTTGGTTGATCAAATACAATCTTATTTACATTCTAGTGAAAAGCCTGGCTTTTTTCCTCATCGATTTTTAGGTTCTTTTTCCAGTGTATTAGATACTAAACTTAATGACAAGTTAGGCATAAAGAAATTGCACTTTCGTTTTGAGGGATCAAGAACCTTAAAGGTTGTAGCAGAAACAGAAACCAAAACACATGTTTTTATTTTCACTGAGGAGATAGAAGCTCAACATTCTAAACAAACAAATACTAAGAATTTCGAATTCACCACAGGTGAGTGGAAGGATGTAGTGGGTAGAGATTATGCTAAATCAGACGAGCGCAAGCTTCAAATTGATGTGATAAAAATTCTAAAAGATAAATATGAGTTAGTAAAAAGCAAACCTAAATCAGACAAAGATGTTAAATCAAAGAAGTTATACTTATATCTGAAAAGGGATGGTGTGTTAGAGTATGTAGCTAAGGACATACATGGAGGTAATAAAGCAATACAAATTAATCGTGATGAATTGAAAGGTAATAATGCGTTTAAAAATAAATTTTTTGATGAAATCAAGCAGTTTCTGAGTAAGTCAGGTAAAGATCTTAGTGATGATGTTAGGAAGGAGTTATCAAGACTTACATCAGTGAAGGGATACACTTTAAAAAGTGATGAAAAGGATGAAAAAATAAATATTAAGGTAGAAAGTAAAAAGAAAATTGTAGATCAACCCATCGAGCCTACAGTAAAGTTTCAAGAAGTGACAAAAAAGATGGGTAAATCTATTTACCTAGAGGATTATATAGAAAAGCTTGTCAATTCAGATACACGTCAAGCTAAGGAAAATCTCGAAGACATTCTCAATTATATTAAGAAAGTTCATACCAATTTAAATTTACAGGGTAATGTTTATGGCATTAAAGCTCGCGAAGCTGATCAACATGGTTTTGTAGCAGGAATATTTGATAACTTTCGATATCGTGATAATACCAAACTCTATTTGGAACAGTTTGCTGGAGGGGGTTACGCTGATATTGTTTTGCTTGTTCGTGGGCCTAATCGTGCTGTTGATTCAGTTCCAATTCTTATTGAACTCAAGGCTGGAACTGAAGGACAAATTGATCCAAGTGATGCACTTGAGCAAGCTAAAGATTATATAAAAGGTTTTAGACCAAATAAGATGAGGATTTTAACCAATGCAGATAATGCCATTGCTGTTGGGTTAAATTTAGATGACGCGGAACCGTTTAAAACCGAAGTACAACCTATTAAACAACCACCAGCTCCTTTGATGGAGGAATTTATCGAACTAGTTGGCGAGTGGGATAATCAACAAATTTCTGAGGAAGATTTTAAGCAAGAAATAACGGATTTGTTATCAAGTGAATACCATACTTTTCCAGCAAATAAAGAAACAAAAGATCATTACTATTTCAGTCGAGACATATTAGGTCAATCAATTTTAATCAACAAGATTGGTCAAGATCAAAGTAACATTAAAAAATATATATACTCATATGGTGAGTACCCTCTGGATTGGTCTGGAGGAACGGAGTACACTTTGTCCAAAAGCCCGGTTATGACATTAATATTTGTTCAAGGTAATGAAGGGCAAGAAAACACAGCATTCATTTTTCATATACGAGAGTCCAATACAAAGGAATTCTATGCTGATAAAAAAATTCCAGTGCTGAACATACCTGAAATAGGAGGAGTAGGAAATGTCATAGAAATTAAAATGAGTCTCAAAAAATATGAAATAGGGTTATCTTTTGAAGACCTTTTTGAAATAGAACAGATAAGTAAATATAAACCAAGTGGTGCAGATCAGCCATTTACAGGTAATTTTCTCAAGATACCTAATTCTGATGAATTAAAGGCAAAACTTGATCAAGCAATCACTTCTCAACATGCTTCTGATGGTGAGGGTTCATTGCAAGCGTATAAAGTGTTGCTTACTGAAGTAGCAGATAAGATTTACCCTATTAAAGATTTGATTACTAATGAAGCAAGATTACAAGCTGTTCTTAATGGTTTGCTTAGTAGCTATAGTGATTTAAAGCTACAGGAGACTTCTGCGAAGACTGTAATTATACCTGAATTTCAAGTAGGAGCAGGTGGTCGTGTCGATATGGTAATTCAAGGTATTGGTCCTTCACCTCAGGGTGCTAAAGAATACACTCCTATAGCACTGGAATTTAAGCTTATAGGTAAAAACTTAAATCAAGATCAGCTAAAACAGGAAGTTGATAAATTAACAAAAGAACAAAATATTAGATATGCTAAAGGGGCAGCACTGAAAGCAATCACAGATAGCGACAAAATGCTTTTCATGGGAGTAGTTGTTAATGTGAAAGCTAAAGATAAAAATTCTTTAATATTAACAAGTGATAAGTTTGTTCCTGCTCTAGTAGTTCATAGTTCTATTGACATAGCTAAGAGAAAACATTTAGAAGGAATACAAGAGATAACTCAGAGACTTAAAAATACTGGTATACAAGAGGAGAATTTACGTACATTAGAATCTGCAACAGCAGAACGAGATTATCATTATTGGCTGCAGCAACATGATATAGCTGATATTGCAAGAATAAAATATGGTTATGGAATTGACACATTGTTTGCAATAGTGGGATCACCAGAACATTTAGTTAATCAATTGCAAAAGTTTCAAGATAGAGTAACAACAAGAGGTGAAAGAAGGCCATTAACTTTAATTGTTAATTTAGATAATAATCACTGGGTTACGTTGGTCATCTCCCATCAAAATGGGCAGTATAATGGATACTATGTAGACTCGTTGGGTAATAATGTTCCAGATAATATTCGTCAAGTTTTACAACAGGCTCAAATTACCGTTAATGATGTTTCTGTTATTCAACAAAGAGTTGGTTATAATTGCAGCTTATGGGCGTTAGAAAACGCTAGAGATATTAATACTGTGTTGCAAGGAAATAGATTAAGTAATATTCCTGATGAAATACGTAACCATTTGCGAATTCAAAGAAGAGAAAATCATTTTATACGTATGAGAGAAGGTATTTCAAACACATTAAGTATAGATCCACAACGTATAGCTAACTTAGAGGCTGTACTTGCTGGGACACAACAACCAAAATTCGACCTAAATAGTTGCGTAGGAGGAGGTAGAAGTAGAAGAAGTATCAATCCTTGTTTATTTTCAAAGGGTGATGTGGAAGAGTTTAGTAAAGGGAAAGTAGATGGAAATAATGTGGACAAAATTATAGTTGATAGCGAAAAATTTCTAACTTATGTTAAAAATAGTCAAGATGAAGCAAAAAATGCTCAACTAGTGGAGTTTGTTAGGAACAAAAATATTGAAGGTGACTATAAATATTTAGTTGATAAGGTAATTGAAGATCAAGGATATGAGCGCTATGTCCAGAATGAACGTATCAAGGATTTGCATGGTGATATTGTACATCAAGAGAGTAGTTTAACAAAAAATCTAAAGCTAAAAAGCAGGTTAATGAATGCTGCTGGTGGGATACAATTAATAAGAGGGATCCATGGTGCCATTGTGTCTTGTAAGGATGGAACAGCAACGGATTGTGGATTAAATCTAGGCGGAGTAGGATGGTCTTTTGCATCTCAACCAATTGAGAATGTAATGGTTAAAATTACTCCAAGAGTTGTAACATCAGCTGAAAAGGTTGTAGGAAAAGTTATACCAGGTGCTTTAGGTGAACAGACAAAATTTGCTATTCGAGTTGCAGGAGTAAAATTTGGAAGTACAATAGCGAAAGGTACAGCAGGAGCTTTAACTGGTGTCTTTGATATTGTTGATATAGGCATGTCAGCAAGTAATCTTGTAGATTGTAAAAAAAGAGAGAATAGTGATAATCCATGTGGAGAGAAAGAAATAAGAGATAATATAGCATCTATATCTTTTTCTGGTGTGTCATTTGTTTCTGGTGTTGCTCTTACAGCAGCAAGTATGCCGGTAGTTGGTATTGCAGTTGGGTTTGGGCTCATGGTAGGTTGCGGAATTTATAGTGGTGTTAGCAATATCGTAGAGTACAAGAAAAAGTATGATACAACCCATGGAGAGAACTGGAGTATTTTTTGGCGTACACTTCTTTTTCAACCTATGGCAGCTGATGTGCAGCATCTTGCAGCTAGGAAAGACACAGTTAATAGTTTAGCTAAACAAGTTTGGAAGGCTTTAAATAATGCTCCTAATAGTGTTGTTGCTTATGGTGTTGGTCTTGGAAAAGTAAGTGGTAATACTCTTCGTCCGGATTACGCAACGATTATGATGAATAGAGCAAATGCCAATACAAAAAATCTTTCACGCGTTGTACCTGATTATATCAAAGGTGCTAACATGCTTTGTTTACCACAGATTACTAATCAAGATTATGAGAAAGGTATTAAAAGCTCAGTTAGGTCGGCTGTATACTACTGTGAAAATGCAATGGTTATTAACCAAGGTGGTAGAGTAAACGTGGCGCAGAAAGACAAGACAATTGTTTATGATCTACAAAATGTAAACAAAGGTACAATTGTTGGAAGTAATGAGTGGCACAATAATTTTTTAATTGGCTCAGGTACAGCAGAAATAACTGGTGGTAATAATGTAGTGAACAGGTTTGTTCTTGTAAATAACCTTAGCTTTTCAGGCAAAATGATTGGTGGAAGTAACTCTATTAATATACTTGATCTAAGTCAATTAGCAGAAAATAAAGTTACAGGTGTGATTGACTATCGTTTTAAGCCTAGTGCCTATGGACAATTAAAGGTAAAAATAAATAATTGTTTATTAATTGATGATTATGTTAGTAACAACTTCTTTAATTACCATTATGTTGGAAGACAGAACAAGGTAGATGAGATCTTATGCGTGGGTTATTCTGAGCATTTTACAGAAAGTGATAGCAGTGATGTTATAATAGATAGTGGCGGTGGTTTTAATAGAAATAAGGAAGATGTAGTTGAAAGTTGCAAAAAAGTAATTATTTCGCCGTATACTAGAGTCAAAGGTAGAAAAAGCAATTATACTTTTTACGTAAAAACTGCAGACTATAAGGGTAGGGGGTTATATTCAGAAATTGACGTAGATGGAACAGGAACTGTAAGTTTTCCTGAATTTGATTTATTAAGTGATTGTGATCAAATAACTTACTCTAAAAATAGTAATACTTTATCTTTGAAAATAAATTTTGGTCAAAATAATCAATTTACCCTCGATATAAAAAATTATGTTGAACAAAGCGGTAATAAACCTCACTTTGCACTAATAGACAAAAATGGTAGTAATATTGTTCCTAAAATTGATAAATCGGACTCACCAACTATAGAAATTAAATCATTTGAGCTACATTCAGAACATTCTCTAAAGGGTTTTAGAGCTGTAGAAAATCATTACAAGAAAATTCTAAATAATCATAAGGGTCATAAAGTCTTGAGCGTTGTTAGAGGTAAAACACAAAGTCAAAATAATAGTGTAGTTTCACACATGGTTTTTGGTTCTTCAGGAGATGATATAATTAACTTTGATCAAGGTACTATGTTTGCTAAGGGAGGAGAAGGAAGAGATGTGTATTTTGTTAGCAATGATATAAGTAGTAAAGCAGTCAAAATTGATAATAATTATGCGAGTAGTTGAAAAAGATTTTTCAATCTACAAATGTGATCTGCATTTAAAATACAATAATAGTAACATTCAAGTGAAAAGCTACCTTCTAGATCCTAATTATAGGCATCTTATAATTATGAATCACAAAGGAGAAGCATTTATTCCTTATGTACAATCAATGTCATGTTCTTCTTCAAAAAAAGGGAAATTAGTTCCTTTTTTACAAGCTACACAAACTCAGAATATGTTTTTATTGCCTAAAGATTTTGAAGATGATCATGTAGTGATAGATTCCCGTCTTGAAGATATTGAGAAATATAAAGATAAGGATGATCTCTTATTAATAAGAGAAAGTGAAAATCCTTTTATCATTAGAATAGAAGGATTCTATACTGATCGAAGTAAATGGGAAAATATTTCTTATTCTCTCTGGAATAACAATGATCTTTTACCATCTCCTGGGTTATTAGGAAACATTGATAATGTAGTGGAGTATAAGGATAAACTTAGAAATGATTATGAAAGAATTTTCAAAGAATACACTGAAGATTTCAGTGACTCTACTAGTATTATTCATCACAACCAAAAGTTGGAAGAAAATATCTCTACTTCTATAGAACAAGATGAGGAACGTATAGGAGTAATGATATTAAAGAATATTACTCCTGGTCAAGTTGAAATTTTCAGCAATGGTGCAGATCTGATATTTCGCGATAAGATGTCTAATCACACGATCAATATAAAAGATTGGGATAATAATGAATTTCATAGAATTTCTACGTTGGAATTTGATCTAGGTTTAGAACCAATAGTAATCCGTAGATTAGATAGGTTTAGTTTATCTGAGGTAAGAAAAATACAAGCTTTAATTGATAAAGCTTCAGAAAATTACCACAATAGAAGTAAATATACTCCTAAAGTAGAAACTGACTTTAAATGTTTAATATCAATTGATGGTTTTGCAAATAAAAATTCAACGTATCAATGTTTAGGTTTTTCGTCAGTCCAAAATCAAATTAGCTTTACTGAACATTTCTGTAGTTTAGAACAACTCACTGAATTTAGAGATAAATCGAAGAGCACTCAGGTTTCAGCGTTATCAAAGAATTTACAAAACAATCTTTTATTAAATGGATATGATCAAAATATAGTAGGTAAGTGCTCTAAATTAATATTGACTGAGGAAAATAATCAGCAGAGTAAAATATCTTCCATGGTTAAAAGTGTTGAAGAATCTACTTTCCTCAGCCAATCAGAAAATAAGTTAGATTTAGGTAGATGTTTAGGTAAAAGGAGGAAAAGAAGCTCTGATTTTTGTCCAGCGTTTTTGGAAAATATACACAATGAACTTAATAGAGAAGAAAGTGAAAGGAGAAATATTGTTGTAGAAGAAAGCAGTATACGTGTAATTACTTCATACCATGAAACACTCGATATAGAAAACTTACCTATCCGAGAAGTAGTAATTAATGACAATATCAACAGAAAAAGGAGTTTGAGGAGTACGTTAGATTTGTATAAGTTGGTACAACAAATAGATAAGGATTTGGGTATTGAACCAATATCAATGGTTATTAAAGATGCAAGTGATTTGTTAATTAAGTTGTCTATATCAGCTACTGGCTTAAGGCAAGATATAATAACAGTTAGGCTAAAAGATGCACTTATAAATAAGTGGTATAAAAAATTACAAATTATTTTTGATAATGCACCTATGGAAATAGGTGATAGTTTAGATTTGAAGCCTTCACTCTTTATTTCTGATGAAAAAATTACTTTAGTAAGACCTCAAGATGTAGAAGAAAGTAATAAACTAATTATATCTAAAAGAGCAGGACAATATACTTATCTTCATGATAAATATGACTTGATGATTACCAATGCCTTTGATGCTGACATAGAAGCAAATGAGTTGTATATTATATATTTTAGAGATTTCTATAAAGAACCTAAAATGAAAACTTTATCCATAAGGTTTGCTGATAAAGAGGTGTTATTAATTGATGAAATAGATAAAATATACAAATCAGAAAGTGCTGATAAATTAAATTATGTTAGCTCTATTCTCAATTTACAGGAAAATTCTGCGTCTTTTGAAGTTACAAACAGTGGAGAAATAAATGCTCGAGGTAAACTTGATAGGACATCTTTGCATCTTGCTTCCGAAGCGGGTGAATGGGATAAGGTGAAGCTTCTTCTTGATGAGAGCGCTAATATCGAAGTTCAAGATGAGTTTGGTTACACACCAATATTTCTTGCTACTCATTCAGGTAAATGGAGTGTGGTAGAACTTCTTCTTAATTATGGTGCTGATATTGATGCTCAAGATAAGGAAGGTCAAACACTTTTATGCTTTGCTGTATCAGGGAATAATTTAGATATGATTCAATTTCTTGTTGATAGAGGTGCTAATATTGAAGTTCAAGTCATCTTACTTTGGTTACACGCCAATACTTCATGCTGCTCAGTCAGGTAAATGGGATGTGGTAAAACTTCTTATTAGTAACGGTGCTAAATTTAATAATGAAATAACATATCAAGGAACACCTTTACATTTTGCTGTTCAGGAAGGAAATTTGGATATGGTTCAATTTCTTCTTGATAAAGGTACTGATATTGAGGTTGAAAATACATATAATGAAAAACCCTTGCATATTGCTGTTAAAGCAGGCAGGCTGGACATATTAGAACTTCTCCTTGATCGAGGAGCCAATATAAATGCTACAGATATGGATGGACAAACACCTTTGCATTTAGCTGCTAAGCATCACAGACTAGATGTGGTAAAGTACCTTATAGAAAAAGGGGCCAATACCAATGCTAAAGATAAAGATGAAAAAACACCTTTGGAATTAGCTATTCAAGAAAATTATGCGGATATAGTAGAGTTTTTCAAACAAACACAATTAGATAAAGAACTATTAATGGCTGCAGAAAAAGGAGATCTTGAAAAAGTTAGAGACAGTATCATACGAGGTGCTAATGTTAATGCTCAAGATAGTCAGGGTTGGACTCCTTTATTCTGGGCCATTCAAAACAATAATTTTAATATAGTTGAACTTCTTTTAGATAACAGTGCTGATATTAAGGTCAAAGATAATGAAGCTTGGACACCTCTTCATTGGGCTGTGCAGTTGGGTTCATTAGACGTCGTTGAGCGTCTTGTTGAAAGAGGTGCTGATTTTAATGCCTCAACTGCTGACGGTAGAACACCTCTAGATATTGCTAGAGATAAAGGATATGATAATGTTGTAAATTATTTAGAGGAAGAGCTCAGTAAAGAAAGAGAAAAACCTGTACGACGTAAACGCCTTCATCATCATGGAGATCACAATTCTCATCACTTATCACGCAAGCTTCGTAGTATAGATTCGAGTAATCAACCCGAAATAGTAGCAAGTAGTGGTGCAAGACCATCTTCATGGATAAATGATTTATTTGGTTGGGTAAAGAGCTCTATAGGTGGGTTATTAGGTTCTAGAGCTGCTTTACCTGAGAAAACATTCACTCAAAGTTCAATCTCACAAATTAGTGCACCAATTGATGTAAATGGTACAATAATGTTACTTGATTTATTAATTAGAAAAGTTACAGGTCAAAAGTATATTTCTACAGTAGGTCAGTCTATATCCCCACTAGAGGCACAGGGATATACACTCAATATTACAAAGGAATTTGAGAAAGTAGTAGAGCAAGCTGGATTAAAAAGTGGTGTATCAATGCATCGATTGAATATTGATTTTGTGGAAATACAGAAAGAAGTTACAGGGAAAATCATGAGTGGTAAATTTGATGAGATCTCAGGAGTTTTAAGTTCGTATTTAGAGAAAGCATGTCCTGGTAGAGAAGCAGGATGTCCTGGTAAGTTAAGTTCGAAGAAGCTTGACAAGTTTATGGTAGAGTTTAATAGCAGGCTAAATGTTGTACTAAATCGATCAATACAAAGGACATTACACAACGGAGATGGTAGATTAGAAGTTGATGGTGCAAAGAAAATGAGTTTAGAGCCTCAAAGTTATTTAAGTAATGCTTCTATTCAAAACCATTCAAAAGTATCAACTTGTCTTTCTGATGTAGGAGTAACCAAACTTGGAGGTAATCTCAATAGGTAGGTTATAATATAAGAGGTAATATGCCAAGTAGTGGAAAATTTAAAGTGAAGGTGGGAAAAATAATTAGGGATACCAGACCAAGTTTGATGGTCCTAAGGCTAAGTGGTTAATGTGTTCTCCATATTGAACTTACAGCACGTAGATTTGATATAGAAGTTTGGGTAACGTTATGATAGTAATTTGTATAATTCTATGTGCAATCTTTATAGCTGTTTTAGACAGTTCATTAGACTCTTAATTAAGTGGTATGTCTAACTTAGGAAAGGTTTTCATAAATGTTAAAGTGAATAAGTAGGAATATTATGTTTTTTCCCTGAGTTGTGAAATTTCAGAATGAGAGAGACCGGTAATTTGAGCTATAACATCTATAGAGACACCGGCCTTGAGTGAGTTTTTTGCAACTTCAATTTTACCTTCAATTTTACCTTTTTCATGGCCAATTTGGATGCCTTCTTGTCTACCTTTTTGAGTAGCATCATCGAGTTTTTGAGCAAGGACAGCCTGTTCATCACGAATACGTTTGATCTCTTGTTCATAGGCAATAAATTCTTTTTCTGACCAGTTGAATCTATTTAGTTCTTCATATGCTCTTTTAATTATTAGATCACTTCCTATTATTCTCTCTAGCTCTTCTTCACTAGTTTCATCTGCATATCTAAAGAAGTAGACCCATTTTTCAACAATACTTGAAAGCTGATCTTCTTTGGTTTTTGGGAATTTAGGTAACTCAATAAATATAAAGTAAAAATCTTTTAGATCATGTTCATTAGTATCTTCATCGCGAATAGTGTGCTTTGATTTGTACTCAGACTTATCAGGAAATAAAATACAGTCTGCTATAGCAATAAAGATAATTTCCTTAAGGTCATGGTATTGATCACCTTTATCAGCCTGTCTTGAGTAAGCTTTAGCAGCATAGTATTGTGCACGTTTTTCAAAGCCCTTAGTTTTAGCGACCTGCATTTCAACTATGACTTGCAGCCCATTTTCATCTCTACAAAGAACATCAACAATGCTTTGTTTTTTAGAAGCAATATCAGGGTCTTGAATAGTACTTAAGAACTCTATATCCTTTATTGTACCTTTGCCAGTGAAGCCAAGGATATCATTAAGGAAGTGAATAAGAATGTCCTTATTTTTTTCAGTGCCGAAGATGCGCTTGAACGATATATCATTCTTAGGATCGAGAAACTTGGAAAGAGCCATGAGAAAGTAAGATAAAAAGCATTAATTATTATACACAATTGTGAAGAAATATTCAACTAAAATTCAAACATGGAAGTTTTTGTGTATCTTTATTTGATAGTATTAGTTATCTAAGTGAAGAAGGTCGCCCTTCCTCACTCGACTCCAAAACCGTACGTGACAGGTTACCGTCATACGGCT
>DWPD01000010.1:0-21793 GCA_018251475.1 Euphyes dion | reverse complement strand
CAACCAAAACGCGCTTAGCGTTAGCTTATTATTACAATGCCAATTTACATTATTATAGGGTCAAAACTCGTTACACGGGGATTTTTTGCCTTTTTTATAACTAGTAAATTTATTAATATTCGTAGCTAAAGCTTCAGGTCAGCACTTGATGCTGGAATCCATAAATTTTTTGAGCACAAAAGAATATAGATGATGCAGGAGAAAAACGCGACCTAGGTGCAGTGATTAATGTTTTACGCAATAAGATAGACCAGCTTATAACAAGCAAAGAAAATGAACTAAAAGATAAAGAAGTTACGTTAAAACTGCAAAATGAAGCAGTTGATATCACACTGCCTGTCAGACCAGAAAGAATTGGCAAGATTCATCCACTGAGCAAAGTTATAAATGAAGTAAAGCTCATTTTTGCACATATGGGCTTCAAAGCAGTTGATGGTCCTGATATTGAAGATGAATTTAACTTGTTTGATGCGCTAAATACTCCAAGTCATCATCCTGCGCGAGAGGAGCAAGATACCTTCTACTTAAAGAATAAAATAAACGATAAAAGAATGGTGCTGCGCACTCATACCTCATCTGTGCAGATTAGGACTATGGAAAAGACAAAAGCTTTTCCAATTAAAATAGTGGCTGCAGGCAGGGTATACAGAAATGACTTTGATGCAACTCACACTCCTATGTTTCATCAGATAGAAGGACTTTATGTTAATGAAAATGTCAATATGGGCCAATTAAAATTTACTATTCATTGCTTCCTTAGTAAATTTTTCGGAGATAAGGGTCTAAGAATACGCTTTCGTAATAGTTTTTTCCCTTTTACTGAACCTTCTGCGGAAGTGGACATAAGCTATAAAGATAGTAAATGGATTGAAGTACTTGGATGTGGTATGGTGCATCCAAATGTCTTTAAAAATGTTGGAATAGACCATACTAAATACAGTGGCTTTGCATTTGGAATTGGCATAGAAAGGCTTGCGATGCTGAAATATCAAATTGGTGATCTAAGGAGTTTTTACGACAACAAAATCAATTGGCTCAACCATTATGGTTTTCATTTTTCGTCTTTAAGATAAGTGACAAATAAATCTTATACATTTGTTGTACTTGCTGCTGGGCATGGTAAACGAATGAATTCAAGCTTGCCTAAGGTTCTGCACAAAATAGGTAATTTCTCCATGCTTGAGCACGTCATTTACAATGCAAAGCAGCTAAATCCTGAAAAAATAGTTATTGTAGTCGATTTGCCTTTAACTCAAAGGCTGAAATGCTTTGAGGGTATAAAACTAATTACACAAGAGTCAACGCTCGGCACAGGGGATGCAGTCAAAATTGCAATGAGAAACCTGAAAGAATTATCAGACATAGTTGTTGTGCAGTATGGAGATACTCCGCTGATAAAAAGCAGCACAATAACTAAAATAATAAGCTGCTTAGGAGAGAGCAATGCTTTAGTTTGTCTTGGGTTTAAAACTGATAATAAAGGATACGGTAGAATAATTATTGAGAACGGTTCCCTAAGAGAAATAGTAGAAGTACAAAATGGTAGAAATAATGATGAGGAATTTCTTGCTAATGCTGGAATAATGGTTGCATATACAAAAGATTTACATGAATTAGTGGAGAAAATAGAGTGTAATAATCAAGCTCGCGAATATTACCTGACTGATATAGTTGCCATTGCAGTAAAGAGTAATTTAAATGTTGGCTATGTTATTGCTGATGAGGAGGAGGCAACTGGCATAAATAATAGGAATGACCTTGCAACGGCCGAGTTTTACTTTCAAGAAGAAAAAAGAAAGTTTTTCACTAACTCTGGAGTAACGCTTGTTGCTCCAGAAACTGTTTTCTTCTCTCTTGATACGCAAATTGGTATGGATTCGATTGTTTACCCATACGTTTTTTTTGGTCCTGGAGTAAAAATAGGATCTGGTGTTAGGGTTGGTCCATTTGCCAAATGTGAAAATACAACAATAGGTGATGGTGCAATCATAGGTAATTTTGTTGAAACAAAAGCAAGTGATATAGGTATAAATACTAAGATAAAGCACTTAAGTTATATAGGAAATACTCAGGTAGGGCAGGGGAGTAACATAGGTGCAGGTACCGTTATTTGTAATTATGATGGGAAAAAGAAACATAAAACAAATATTGGAAGCAATTGTTTTATTGGTGCCAATAGCTCACTCATTGCACCGCTTAATGTTTATGATGACTCTCTAGTTGCAGCAGGTAGCGTTGTAGTCAAAGATGTGCCAAAAGGAAGTCTGGCAATTGCAAGAGAAAGACAAATAACTAAGAAAATAAAATAACTCTAATTTTTATTACGCGAATTATGTTATTTTTAATATATGCATTAGTATACATGTATATCAATATACATGTTAAAAATGAAAAAGTTGCTGATTTTGGTGGTCTGTTGTTTCCTGTCAGTACCGTCTTTTGGAGTTGATTGGATTAAAGATAGAATCTATACTTCTTTATCATATAGCTGGCTTGGTGTTAATTATGACGTTGGGTTTCACTATACAGATAGTGTTAAAATTTCAGTTGGCTATGTAATGAAACCTATTATTAATTCTCTAATCAAACCTACTCTTGATGAAGAATTTGGAGCAGTGGTGGGGCTTATGGCAAAGCTTCATTATCATCATAAATTTGAAAATACAGATATTACTCCTTATGTTACTTTTGGTGTAGGAGGAGTTGCTAAAATTCCTCTTTCAGAAAATCAAGGGCCAGACGTAGAAGAATTTTTTTCTTATCAAATAGGTTCTGGTATTAATCTTCCACTTTCTGAGAGAACAAGTGTTTTTGCTGGCTACAAGCTGCAAAAGTTCCATGAACTTTCGCATGGGGTTGAATTTGGAATGAGTTTTAATTTGTAAGCTCCGATTGAATGTTTTTAGTGAAGTCTGGTTTGAATTTTTGTTGAAATAAAAGCAAGTTATATAGGCTAAAATGATGATTGTAGTAGGTAATAAAATGTGAAAAAGAAAAGTTTGGTAATTGCAAGAGAAAGGCAAGTAGCTAAAAAAGTGATTCCGATTTATTATGTAAGTTATGTGATTTTTAACTTTTCTGTGAGTATATATGCGTATATTCATGGTTAGAGGGTAAAAATGAAAAAATTACTTACTTTAGTAGTCTGCTGTTCTCTGTCAGCACCGTCTTTTGGAGTTGATTGGATTAGAGATAGAATCTATACTTCGTCGTCATATGGCAATCTTGGTATTAATTATGAGCTTGGCTATCACTATACAGATAGTGTTAAATTTCGATTGGTCCTGTAGTTAAACCTATTCTCAATAGTCAGTATAACCCTACTGGACTAGAGATTGGGCTTATGGCAAAGCTTAATTACCATCATCAATTTGAAAGTACGGATATCACTCCTTATGTTACTTTTGGTGCAGGAGGTATTATTGCAATGTCTCAAAAACAAGTGGGATTTTTTTCCTACCAAATAGGTTCTGGCATTAATCTTCCACTTTCTGAGAGAACAAATGTTTTTGCTGGCTACAAGCTTCACAAATTCAGTGAGTTTTCTCATGGGATTGAACTTGGAATGAGTTTTAATTTATAAGCTCTGATTGAAAGCTTTTATTAGAAGAAAGGAATTTTAGGTAAATATAAAAGTAGTCAAGTTTTAAAACTTGACTACTCTCCAAGGAAAAGCAGATAAAGGTAGAAGTATTTCATGTTTTTATTTATATTGACAGTATGTGTAACATCATTTACGATTAGTGTTAATAACAATAATTGATATTTGTCATGTTTGCAGTAATCGAAACTGGTGGAAAGCAGTATTTAGTAAAAAAAGGCAGCATAATTAAAGTAGAAAGATTACAAGCTGAAGAAAAAGAGGAAGTGGAAATCAATAAAGTGATTTGTGTTTCAAGTAATGGCTTATCTTGTTCATCTAATGCTGTTGTTAAAGCTGAAGTACTGGAGCAGTGTAGAGATAAAAAAATTATAATCTTTAAGAAAAAGAGAAGAAAAAATTACCGTAGGAAAAATGGTCATAGGCAGTATATTACTGTTCTTCGTATCAATGAAATTAGTCTTCAAAAGTAAGAGGTAAGATATGGCAACTAAAAAATCAGGTGGTAGTTCCTGTAATGGTAGAGATTCGGCAGGGCGTCGGCTCGGGATAAAGAAGAATGGTGAGGTTATTCCAGGTAACATAATTGTACGTCAAAGAGGTACAAAATTTCATCCTGGAAAGAATGTTGGTATGGGTAAAGATCATACGATTTTTGCTAAAACGAAAGGCTGGGTGAGTTTTAGAAAATCAGCAAATAAAAAGACGTTTATTGATGTTGTGCCTACAGATGATATGCAAGCCTTGGCTTGAATAGATACGGGTCTGTAGCTCAGGTGGTTAGAGCGCACGCCTGATAAGCGTGAGGTCGGAGGTTCAACTCTTCCCAGACCCACCATTTAAATTTGCAATAGTTTTGATATTGTGTAACTAAACGATGGTTTTACATAAGAATTCAGTAACCAGTGAATCAGTAGCAGCCGGTCATCCAGACAAAGTAGCAGACCAGATTTCAGATGCAATACTTGACGAATACCTTTTTAATGACTCTTCCTCTCGTACTGCAATAGAGACTTTAGTTACTAAAGATAATGTTATTATAGCTGGGGAAGTATTTGGGCCGAACATTGAAAATAGCAAGATTTAAAGTATTGTACGGAATACAATAAAAGGTATTGGTTATGAGCATGATGGTTTTCACTGGGAAACAGTGAAAGTAAATATATTGCTACATGAACAATCAAATGACATTGCAATAGGTGTGGATCAAGGTGCTGGGGATCAGGGCATAATGTATGGCTATGCAACAATAGAGACAGAAAGCCTCATGCCGGCACCCATTTTTTATGCACACTCGATTCTGAGAAATATCATGAGTATGGTCAAAGGGGTAAAGCTTGGTCCGGATGCAAAATCGCAAATCACTTTGGCGTATGAGAATAACCTTCCAGTGCGTGCTGAAAGTATTGTTGTTTCAATACAGCATCTTGAGGATCTGAGTCAATCGAAAGTGAAGGAAATAATTTATCCTTACATAGCTTCATCTTTACCTGAAGAGTGGATGTGCCCTAAAGAAAATCTCTTAGTCAATCCAACAGGTAGATTTGTTATTGGTGGACCAGTTGGTGATTGTGGATTAACCGGACGAAAAATTATGGTTGATACTTATGGAGGCTATATTCCACACGGTGGAGGAGTGTTTTCTGGAAAAGATGCAACAAAAGTTGATAGATCCGCAGCTTATATGGCGAGATACCTTGCTAAAAATATTGTCTTTGCAGGTTTAGCTGAACGTTGTCTTGTGCAGCTTTCTTATGCAATTGGTGTCTCAAAACCTACTTCATTTTACATTGATACATTTGGCACGAATACAATAGATGAAGAGAGGATTAAAGGGTTTATTGAAGGTAACATAGATTTATCAACTAAAGGCATAATAAGACATTTATCACTTAATCGTCCTATATATAAACGTACAGCCTGCTATGGGCATTTTGGTAAAGAATCGGAAAGTGATGGTGGATTTTCTTGGGAAGGTGTGGACTTATCTACTGATTTTTGTAAAGAATTTAATATAGAAGAAAAAAAGAGAGAATTTCTTTAAACTATTAAACTCTTTTATTTCTAGCTTGATACTGATATAATAACTTATTATAAATTGTAAGTAACTTTTTAGTAACTATACTAGTTTTAATATTTATGAGGCTTACAAGATGTCCGACAAACCAAAAGAAGAATTTTACGATATTGCTGTAAGAGAGTCATCTGGCCTTATTGAAAAAATAATAAAACATCCTTTCAATGTTGAATTGATGAACAATACGCTAGATTATGAAAAGTTTAAATTTTATCTTCAGCAGGATTTTTTATATTTAGTGGACTGTACTCGTGCTTTATTGATTATTGCAGCTAAAGTTCATGACATTGAAATAATGAGCAGCTTAATAAATGTGGCAAGAGGAACATTTGATGTTCGGAGGCGATATAAAGAACATTTTGGAGATTGTGATTTATCTGATAATCACAAAAAATCAAGAGCCTGTTCTGCCTTTACTGACTTTTTCATGCGCGCTGCATATCACAGTTCTGTTGCTGAAGCTTTATCAGCATCTTACCCTTGCTTTAACATATACCAAATCATTCTACATAATATGATGAGTGAGGTAACACCTGATGAGGTTAAAAATAGCAAGTACGAAGGATGGATCAATATTTACAATAGCAAAGCAATGAATGCTGCAATTGATGAGTTTACTAATGTTATGAATAAATTTTATAAGAAAGCTGGCGATTGTGAAAAAAGAAGGATGCATGAGTTTTTTAAGAGAGGTTTAGAGCTAGAAATATTGTTTTGGGATGAGATGTATTCTCTAGCATAGTCTGTAGTATTAACATTAAATTATATTCTAGTTTATGTGATGTTCAGTGGTATAATTAAGAGCTATTATGGGTCAAATCTTTTAAAGGATATTATTGAGCATCCTTTTAATGTTGAATTAGCAAATAATACTTTAAACATAGAAAACTTCAAATTTTATATACAACAAGATGTATTCTTTTTAGCTGATTATGTTCGTACTGTTTTAATGATTGCATCAAAAATGGAGAGTTGTAATAACATTGTTCCATTGATTGGGGTGGCTAAAGGAGGAATAGAGATTATGAGAGTGTTATACGACCACTACTTTACTGTATACTCCATAAATCGTGGAGAAAAGTCGCTTGAGTGTTTCAATTTTACTAACTTTCTTTTGTCTACTTCATATAGCGATGTTTATGAAGCTGTAACAGTTCTTTACTCTTGCCATTTCATATATAAAATTGTTGTTGATAATATGAGAAATAAAATTAAAAAAAATAATAGGTATAAGGATTGGCTTGATTTTTTTGGCAGTAGCTTGATGGAATCTGGATGTGTTGCTTTGGAAGATATTGTTGACGAATATTGTAACAAAGTAGGAGAAAGTGAAAGAACCAGAATGCTAGAATTATTTAAAATAACTGCACAATTTGAGTTAGGCTTTTGGAATAGCGCATATAATTTTTCAAAATTTGATCAAGATTTTAAGAAATATTGACAATTTTAAGCTAATTTGTATGCTTGGTACGTATTTTTGAAGATGATATGAAAAGTAAAGAACATGATTTTCATTTAGTAGATCCAAGTCCCTGGCCAATTGCTATATCAGCAGCAATTCTTGTTCTTGCACTTGGATTAGTTGGTACACTCCATAAACAAATTTCTGGAATATTTGGTTTAGTTTTGGGAATCTCTGCGGTATCAGGGGTGCTGTTTTATTGGTGGGGAGATGTAATAAGAGAAGCAATTTATGATAAATGCCATACTGCCATTGTAAAACATGGACTCAAGCTTGCAATGTACTTATTTATCCTCTCGGAAGTTGTGTTTTTTATAGCGTTCTTTTGTTCATTCTTTAAAGCCTGGCTTGATCCGGTTTTTTTATTTGAAGCGTTTTCTCCTACAAAAAAAGTTGAATGGCCCCCTGAAGGGATTTTACCACCGGATCCGTGGTCGTTACCATTTATGAATACACTAGTATTATTACTTTCTGGTACAACAATTACTTCAGCACATCATTTTTTACTTGAAAATGATAAAAAAAGCATGATTAAAATGCTGTCTATAACTATATTGCTTGGGATGTTCTTTATAATAGTGCAAGCAATCGAATATCATGAAGCAAGTTTTTCTTTACGAGAAACAGGAGAAAAACTTATTTAAACATCCAACTTTTACATGATTACTGGTTTTCATTGTGTGCATGTTATAATAGGTATAATATTTTTGTCAGTATGTTTATTTAGAGCTCGAAAAGATCAATTTACACCTCAAGATCACTTATGCTTTGAGTTTGCTTCTTGGTATTGGCACTTTGTCGATCTAGTCTGGATATTTTTATTTCTGTTTATTTATTGGTTAAGCCTTTATTAAGTGATTAAAATAATAGGCCTAGATCCAGGGATGAGTAAGACTGGTTGGGCCATTATTAGACTGGAAGAAAAGAATAATATTAAATTTTTGGGTGGCGGTACCATATCAACTGATGGTAAATTGGGTGTAGGTGAACGTCTACATATAATTTTTGAACAATTAAAGAAAGTAATTTTCCTATACTCTCCAAATGAAGCTGCTGTGGAAAAAATTTTTATTAATAAGAATCCAAAATCTTCGCTAACTTTAGGATATGCAAGAGCAATTGCAATTTTAATATTACGAATGACGGATTTACCCATGAATGAATATGATGCAAACTATATAAAAAAGAGCATTACTGGAAATGGTCATGCTGATAAGGGTCAGATTATATTTATGGTAAAGCAAATAGTTAAAAGCTCAAATATAAAATGTCACCATACTGCTGATGCTCTTGCTACAGCAATTTGTCATGCTTATACGAAAAATTTTTGTTTTATTGAGTAGTTTTACATGAATTCAGTTTAAAAAACTATTTGATGTCGTTTATCTTATCTAATGTTTGTTGTAGAATAATACATGCAGCAATTTTATCATCTATTTTTTTTGATTTTGTGATTGATATTCCAATAATTTTTAGTGCGTGAGTTGCAAGAGATGTTGATAGACTTTCGTCTTGTAGGTATATGTGTACTTTGCATTTTTTTATTATTTTATTTGCAAACTGGATTATTACTTTGCACCATTCGGTCTCTTGTTCATCTATTGTGAATGGTAGTCCTATTACCATTGATCCAGCTTCATTTTCTTTAAGCATTCTATTTAGATAGCCTAAATCTTTGCTCATATTTCTTCTATAATATATACTATGAGCTGTAGCTATAAGCTGTGTTTTATCACTAAATGCTATGCCTATTTGTTTTTCTCCCATATCAAGGCACATTATACGTTTATCTCTTGGAATAGACTTTAGAAATTCATCTGGATTTCTATGTAGCATCTATGAAAACATAACTTTTGTACAATTGTATTTTTGTGACAGTAAGTTATGTACAGTCTACTGGCATGATAGACATTCATCATAATTAATATCTGTTTTTTGTTGCAATATTTCACTTTTTTTGAATATGTCATGTGAGACCTTGTCAGCTCTCTGCATTGATTGTGATCTGCAGTAATACAAGCTTTTTAATCCTTTTTTCCAAGCAAGCATATGTATTTTGTGTAAGTAACGTTTATGCACATTGGCAGGTAAGAACAGATTTACTGATTGAGATTGACAAATATAAGGAGTTCTATCACTTGCATGTTCTATGATCCATTGTTGATCAAGTTCGTATGCTGTTTTAAATGTCAGTTTTTCATGCTTGCTAAGAAAATCTAAATGCTGAACAGAACCCTCATTTGTTGAAATTGAGGACCATGTTTCATCATTGTCTTGATTTTTTTCTGCTAGTAGTTTTTGCAAGAATTTATTTCGTACTACAAATGAACCTGTAAGTGTCTTCTGTATAAATACGTTTGCTGCATACGGCTCTATTCCAGGAGAAGTGTTGCCTGCGATAATCGAAATTGAGGCAGTTGGAGCAATAGCGAGCTTATGTGTAAACCTTTCCATTAGATCGATTTCTTTAGCGTCAAGACATGGCCCTTTTTCTTCTGCTAATTTTTTAGAAACTACATCTGCTTGCTCGCGCAAATGCTTAAATATTTTTTTATTCCATTGTTGGGCTGTTACTGATTCAAAAGGAACCATTTTACTTTGTAAAAATGAATGAAAGCCCATCACACCAAGACCGATACTACGCTCTCTTATTGCGGAATATTTTGCTTGCTGTATTTCATTTGGTGCGTGGTTTATGAAATCCTCTAATACATTATCAAGAAAACGCATTATATCTTCTATGAAAAGCTCATTATCTTTCCATTCTTCGTAGTATTCAAGATTTACGGATGATAAACAACATACAGCAGTGCGTGACTTTTTCAGGTGATCGTAACCTGTAGTTAAAGTTATTTCACTGCATAGGTTTGACATTTTGATATCTAAATTGAGCTTTTTGTAAGGTTCTGGTTTATTGTTATTTGTTGCATTAAGAAAGATAATATAAGGTTCTCCAGTTTCAATTCTTGCTGTTAATATTTTAATCCATATATCCCGTGCTTTTACTGTTGAAATAACTTTATTGTTATGAGGGCTTATTAAATCCCATTCTTGATCATCTTCAACAGCTTGCATAAACTTATCTGTTACTATTACAGCATGATGTATATTTAATGCTTTGCGATTTGGGTCACCACCAGTTGGCTTACGTAAGTCTAGAAACTCTTCTATTTCTGGATGCCATACAGGAAGATAAACTGCTGAGCTTCCTCTTCTTAAGGATCCTTGGCTGATTGCAAGCGTCAGAGCGTTTTGTACTACGATAAATGG
The DNA here is from genome assembly GCA_018251475.1 of Euphyes dion. NCBI lineage: Eukaryota > Metazoa > Arthropoda > Insecta > Lepidoptera > Hesperiidae > Euphyes > Euphyes dion. The sequence goes on along the minus strand of DWPD01000010.1, from coordinate 11,383 downwards.
CACAATTCCTGATGTTTTACCGCTACCTTTGACACTTTCACCAATTGAACGTAAATTTCCCCAATAACTACCTATTCCACCACCACGTGCAGCGAGCCAAACATTTTCATTCCATAGATCAACTATTCCCTTCAAGCTATCTTCAGTTTCATTAAGAAAGCAGGAAATAGGCAATCCTCTTTTGGTACCGCCGTTACTAAGTATTGGTGTTGAAGGCATGAACCACAAGTTGCTCATGTAATCATAAAGACGTTGTGCATGTTTTCTATCATCAGAATAGTAATTAGCAATACGTATAAAGAGATCTTGATAACTTTCATTTTCTATTAAATACCTATCCAATAGAACTGCTTTTCCAAAATCGGTTAATTTACTATCTTTTGCGTAATTAATAGTAATGTAATTCATAAGGCTCCTTTTATGATAATATAGAAATTTATTTGAGCGATTTCTCGATTAAGTTGTTGAATTTGTTTGTGGATGTTGTAATGCAAATAAGATACCATCAACCTGACTGCCATATATTTTACAGTAACTCATTTGACTTATTTGCATATTTGTTTCTTTTGCAACATGCTGAATATAATCTTCTGAATGACGAAAATAATCTCCTTTGTTTACAAAGTCAATACCTTTACCTTCCTTTCTTCTTACTAAACATACAATAACCCCTTTTTTGTTTGTCAATCCTTTTGCTAGTTCCAATTCTGCTAGAAAATCATGTAGATAGTGTAGCACTTCAGCAAAGATAATTACATCATACTGCTGGTTCTTCTCTTGTTTAAGAAACTCTTTCATTTCTGTATGTATTAACTCATCGTAAACAGGTTTACCTTTTATAAGGCATCCTCTTGCAATATTGAGCATTCTATTTGAGATGTCAACTCCTGTTATGCGACTTCTAATATTACTTATTTTTAGGAAGTGAACACATATTCCAGTACCGCAACCAAGGTCGAGTATATTCAGTTTAGAAGTGGAGTTGTTAAAGACTTTTGTAATTATCATGTGTACTAGTTCATGCCCTCTGTATTGTTTGGCAATTAGCCAATGCTCAACAAAATATTCACCTGTGTAATCAAAATATTGTTTTATGAGATTTTCAGGCAATTCTACGATATCTGATGTGTTTGTTATTTTTTTTAAGTAGTAAGAAGCTTCTTTGTGACTACTATCTAATTTTAGTGTCTTTGTTAAATAATTATAAGCTTTATTAGTATTTCCTACTGCAAAATGACATCTTCCAATATTATAACAGACTAGAGGTAAATTGGGGTAGAATATGCTAATTAACCAAAATCTTAACTTTGCATCTGATATATTACCTTTATAGAAGTGATATAACCCGATTTCAATGTTGGTATTTAACAGGTTTTTAGATTTTTCAAGAAACACTACAATTTCTTTATGGAGAGTATTGTATTTATCCATAATGAAATTTTTTACTTTTTTAATATTTAATAAGCCAGTGAGCTTAGATATACAATTTAAAGCAAAGTTTTTTATAAAAGATAGATTACTTTTCATACATTAGAAATACTCCAAATGTTCATTTTCATTTTTAGATAACTAATTTTAACACATTTTATCTTACAAAATATCTTTTTCATTAATTTTTCTGTACATATCAATTTGTCGAATATTTCTCAGATTGTACTGTTTAAGATTGCTGGTATATTGTTGTTGATAATAATAGGTAAATGTTTTGTGTAAAAAGGCGTTGACATATGATTTATCAGATTGTAACATATAAAAGATTAGTTTTTAGATGTTTGAAAAGTTTTATGGTAGAGATTATTTAATCTCAATTCAATTGTAAGTTAATATTTAACTCTGCATATTCTACATATAGTCAGATAAATAAATTATTAAGAGCACTTGATGGATGCCTTGGCGTTAAGAGGCGATGAAGGACGTGGCAGGCTGCGATAAGCTGTGGGAAATTGTCAACAAATTTTGATCCGCAGATTTCCGAATGGGGAAACCCAACTAGCTTAGCTAGTTATTATATACTAAGTATATAAAGCAAACTTGGTGAACTGAAATATCTAAGTAGCCAAAGGAAAAGAAATCAACCGAGATTCTGTTAGTAGTGACGAGCGAAAGCGGAAAAGGCTAGTGATTTAAAAATAAGAATTAGAATACTCTGGAAATGGTAACCATAGAAGGTGATAGTCCTGTATAAATAGAAAGTTTTTAAATCCTTGAGTAGAGCGGGGCACGTGAAATCCTGTTTGAATATGGGGGGACCATCCTCCAAGCCTAAATACTCCTTAACGACCGATAGTGAACAAGTACCGTGAGGGAAAGGTGAAAAGAACCCCGGGAGGGGAGTGAAATAGAATCTGAAATCAAGTGCTTACAAACAGTTGGAGCTCTATATCAATTTATTGATATTTAGAGTGACAGCGTACCTTTTGCATAATGGGTCAGCGAGTTAATCTATGAAGCAAGCTTAAGCCGGTAGGTGTAGGCGTAGCGAAAGCAAGTCTGAATAGGGCGTTTAGTTTTATGGATTAGACCCGAAACCAAGTGATCTAGTCATGACCAGATTGAAGGTATGGTAAAACATACTGAAGGATCGAACCAGTTAATGTTGCAACATTATTGGATGAGTTGTGATTAGGGGTGAAAGGCCAATCAAACTTGGAAATAGCTGGTTCTCCGCGAAATCTATTTAGGTAGAGCGTTGTATGTATGTTGTTGGGGGTAGAGCACTGGATAGACTAGGGGGATTCATCATCTTACCAAATCTAACCAAACTCCGAATACCAACAATTAATTATACAGCAGACACACTACGGGTGCTAAGTCCGTGGTGGAAAGGGAAACAGCCCAGATCACTATCTAAGGTCCCAAAATTACAGCTAAGTGGGGAAGGAAGTGGAAAAACCATTACAGCTAGGAGGTTGGCTTGGAAGCAGCCATCCTTTAAAGAAAGCGTAACAGCTCACTTGTCTAAATAAGTTTTTCTGCACCGAAAATGTACCGGGGCTAAAGCTGTATACCGAAGATGTGGGTGCTTATTAATTTCGATTAATAGGCGCGGTAGCGGAGCGTTCCGTAAGTCTGTGAAGGCGGTTTGTGAAAACTGCTGGAGATATCGGAAGTGAGAATGCTGACATAAGTAGCGTAAAAGAGTGTGAAAAACACTCTCACCAAAAATCTAAGGGTTCCTACGTTAAGTTAATCTGCGTAGGGTTAGTCGGTTCCTAAGGCGAGTCCGTAAAGGAGTAGTCGATGGCAATTAGGTTAATATTCCTAAACCTCTTAAGTGTGACGGGTTTTGTATTTGTATAGGTCTTATTGGATTGATCTATGCTTAAAAGAAGCTCCAGGAAATAGCACTTATATTTATGAGGCCGTACCGTAAACCGACACTGGTGGATGAGTAGAGTATACTAAGGTGTTGAAAAAATGATGTTGAAGGAACTCGGCAAATTATACCTGTAACTTCGGAAGAAGGGTAACCTGCTTTTAGGCAACTATGAGTAGGTGGCACAAAATAGGGAGTAGCGACTGTTTACTAAAAACACAGGACTCTGCAAACACGTAAGTGGAAGTATAGGGTCTGACGCCTGCCCGGTGCTGGAAGGTTAATAGGAAGAGTGCAAGCTCTGAATTGAAGCCCCAGTAAACGGCGGCCGTAACACTGACGGTCCTAAGGTAGCGAAATTCCTTGTCGGGTAAGTTCCGACCCGCACGAATGGCGTAACGATTTCTCCACTGTCTCCAACATCATTTCAGCGAAATTGAATTCCCCGTGCAGATGCGGGGTACCCGCGGTTAGACGAAGAGACCCCGTGCACCTTTACTACAACTTTACATTGCTATTAAAAATGTGATGTGCAGGATAGGTGGGAGACTTTGAAGTTATGGCGCTAGCTGTAATGGAGTCGACCTTGAGATACCACCTTTTACATTTTTAATATCTAACTATGTTTCATTATCTGAAACTAGGACATTGTATGGTGGGTAGTTTGACTGGGGCGGTCGCCTCCTAAAAAGTAACGGAGGCGTGCGAAGGTAAGCTAGAGCTGGTCGGAAATCAGCTTGATAGTACAATGGCATAAGCTTGCCTGACTGCGAGGCTGACAAGCCAAGCAGAGACGAAAGTCGGTCATAGTGATCCGGTAATTCTGTATGGAAGGGTTATCGCTCAACGGATAAAAGGTACGCCGGGGATAACAGGCTGATGGTGTTCGAGAGTTCATATCGACGACACCGTTTGGCACCTCGATGTCGACTCATCACATCCTGGGGCTGGAGAAGGTCCCAAGGGTTCGGCTGTTCGCCGATTAAAGTGATACGTGAGTTGGGTTTAGAACGTCGTGGGACAGTTCGGTTTCTATCTGCCGTGGGTGAAGGAAATTTGAGAAGATCTGACTCTAGTACGAGAGGACCGAGATGGATATACCTCTGGTGTACCAGCTGTTATGCCAATAGCATCGCTGGGTAGCTATGTATAGATGGGATAATTGCTGAAAGCATATAAGCAAGAAACCCTCTTCAAAAAGATTTCCCAATTAAGGCCGTGGGAGACTACCACGTTGATAGGCTAGGTGTAGAAGCATGGTAACATGTGAAGCTAACTGGTACTAATAGCCTGATTGATTTATTTGCTTTCTATATGTGCATATGCAGTGTTAAATATTAAATTAAAATTTGTTAAGTCAGAAATTTTTGTTGACTTGCAAAATTGCAAAAATGCACCACCCGATCTCATTTCGAACTCGGAAGTGAAACTTTTTAGCGCCGATGATACTTAAAAAGGGAAAGTAGGTCGTTGCCAAGTTTATAAAAATTTCTTTTTATTTATATCTGTTCAGTAGAGCGATGAAACAAGGTAAACATAGAGTAGCTGTGAGGTAATATAACTGATCTTTTACAACTCTGCGAAAACTTTAAAATAAAAGTAGAATTTGTTACCTATTTGCAAACGAGGAGGAGAGATAGCAATATTTAATAAATCATTAAAATAAGCTTGGTTAGTGCTGAAGCAATACTGAAAGTTTTAAAGGGAAATAAGATTTTAAAAGACAGTGTATGTTGTAATCGTAATAGTCGCTGACAGATATGCAGCGTACAATTATTTTGCTGATAAAAAAGGTAAATTTATTGGATACCCTTAGCAAGGTACTTTGAAACATAGTTGAACTATTGAAGTTAAAATTCTGGGCTGTTACTTAAAAAACGCATTCACTGAATTATTTGTGCTAAAAAAAAGCTTTATTAAAAAGTGAAAGAGATGTTTTAACAGAAGTGTAAGAAAGTTGCAAAACGTATAAGGTATTACTTAAAGCTACCTATCTGAAGCAACTGGAGCTTCTCAAGTTGCGAAAAATATTTTAAAATCCGAAAGAATGATGTGAAATTTTTAAGTAAATCAGAAAGTATTCCACTACCATACTGAACAGAAAATTAGGCATTATATCGCTTAATGTAAAAGCTCATATTTTACGTAATCAGAGCGAGGAACTTGAAAGGATAATTTCATTATACTTAACATGAAAACAAAGAGAACTGTACAATTCCCTGCCTATCGTTTCTTGAACCACTCCCCTGAACGGGTACTTTTACTTTTATCAAACTATTCTCTTATTATAATAGGTTGCTTCTATATTCAAATTTAGCAATTTCCCTCTAGGATTATCCTTATTTTGTTCTAAATATAGGCTTTGTTCAAATGCCATTCCCCATTGTGTGCGATAGCTAGACTCTCTATATTTATAAAAACTCTCCTTAGCATTATTTGTATCGAGCTTTTTATCTTGTTTTCTTATACTCTCTACCATCAAGCACCCACATCTATTAATTTATTTTTAAAAACTTTACTTATCTTATCATAAAAAATATAGCTGTAAATACTTTAGTGAAAATTTCTTCTTATTTTATCTTTCTTTAAGCAAATATTGAGGTCTTTTTGTAAATTTTTATAGCCTGCTTGCATAATGTTTTTATGGGTTAGTATTATGTAATAGCATCCTACATTACTTATATTAGAAATGCTAACTTTAGCTAGCATTCGTAATTGCCTTTTTATTTTATTTCTTTTTGCTGCTTTTCCGACTTTTTTACTGATAGCCAGACCTACTCTAATAACATGAATATACTTTTCAGGTTCTCTTTCTTTTATAGCATATAGTGATATATATACCCCTCGATAAAAAAGACTGTCAGGTGCTAATCTATTTTTAAAGGCAAAGGAAAACTCTTTTTTTTTATACTTACTATGCGCATAATTTGTTACACCCTAATGAACGGCGCCTATTAAGGATTTTTCTTCCAGCCTTTGTTGACATACGTGAACGAAATCCGTGTCTACGCTTTCTTATCAAATTTTTTGCTTGTAATGTTATTTTCATTGTTTTTATATTAATATGACTATTTATTTTAAATTATTTTGCTCTATTGTCAAATAATGGTCAACTTCTATAGCATTCTTATTGAATAAAATTTGATATATGGAAAAATGAATTTAATTATAGGCGTACCTGTTTTACTAATCCTTTTATTTTGTTTGAGTAGGTTTCAAGCAGTAAGTAAAGTTAAGTCTTATATATATTTGAGTTGTATTTGGATGTTAGCTTGTTTGTTAGCACTCTATGGTGGTTATTTTATAATTTCTATTTCTATAGCGTTACTTTTTTTTATGCTGATTTTTATCTTTAAAGATAAAAGAAATAAGATGGTAAAATTTTTGTTATTTATGGCTTTAACCATATCACTTTTTATCACTTTATTTATAATGCTATCTATTTTTATTCAGTCCATTTCTTTTTTTAACAAAGTCGCTATTTCAGAATTCTTATTTTGCTTAAAATGGAAGCATAATGTAGCTATTATTGGTGAAGGAGAGGTGGGGTGTTTTGGTATAGCGCCACTTTTAGTGGGGACATTACTTATAACTATTGTAGCAATGTTAGTTGCGGTGCCGCTTGGTTTATTTTCTGCAATATATATTAGTGAGTATGCGAGTGAAAAAGTGCGTTATGTTATTAATACAGCCTTACAGGTTTTGTCTGCTATTCCTACTGTTGTATATGGATACTTCTCAGTTGTATTTTTGTCTTTTTTTATAAAGCAGGTAGCGAATTTTTTTAATCTAAGTATACACTCAGAAAGTGCTTTGATTGCTGGTTTATCGATTGGAATAATGATTCTTCCTTTTATTATTTCTTTGCTTGAAGATGCTATAAGATCTGTTCCAAAAAGTTTACGTTATGGTTTTATGGCGCTTGGCGCAACACCAGCGGAAACTATATGGCATATAACAATACCTTATGCAATTCCTACAATTTTAAGTGCAGTTTTATTATCAATTTCAAGGGTGATAGGTGAAACAATGATTGTACTAATGGCTGTGGGAATCAATGCAAATTTGACCTTTAATCCTCTCAATTCAGTTACTACTATCACTGTACAAATTGCTACATTACTTACCGGAGATCAGGATTTCAATAGTGTGCAAACTCTTGCTGCTTATGCGCTTAGTTTGGTGCTGTTTGTTATTACTTGGCTATTGAATGCATTTGCATTGTTTATAATGAAACGTAACTAGTAAGTGTTTTAATATTGCAAAGTTTCTGTTAATAATATAAGATTTATTTTCTTTAGAAGTTCTTTTATAGAATTGTAGTGTTAGGTGATGAAAGAGATGAGTACAGGTAAAGTAGTTAAAATAACTCAAGCAGTTGTTGATTTAAAATTTGAAGGCGAGTTACCTAAGATATTTAATGCTTTAAAAAGCAAACTAAAATGTAAGGGCAAGGAGCTAGTTTTAGAGGTTTCACAACATATAGGTGACAATATAGTTCGTTGCATTGCTATGGATAGCACAGATGGTATGTCAAGAGGTGATGAGTTTGTTGATACAGGTGCACCAATATCAGTTCCGGTTGGACGCTCAACTTTAGGAAGGATTTTTAATGTTGTAGGAGAGCTTATAGATGAGTGTGGTCCTTTAAAAGGAAAGTATAATTTAGAACCTATACATAGATCACCTCCAAGTTTTACCGAGCAGAAGATACAGGAAGAAGTTTTAGTTACAGGAATAAAGGTTATAGATCTTCTTGCTCCTTATCTTAAAGGAGGAAAAATTGGCTTATTTGGTGGAGCTGGTGTTGGTAAAACAGTTCTGATAATGGAGCTGATTAACAACATAGCAAAAGCTCATAAAGGATTTTCTGTGTTTGCCGGAGTAGGAGAGAGAACGCATGAAGGTAATGATCTTTATAACGAGATGATTACTTCGAATGTAATAGATATAAATGAGCACGAAAAATCTCAAGCCGTTTTGGTTTATGGTCAAATGAATGAACCTCCTGGAGCAAGGGCTAGGGTTGCTTTAACAGCACTAACTATGGCGGAGTATTTTCGTGATCATGAAAATCAAGATGTTCTATTTTTTGTAGATAATATCTTCCGTTTTACTCAAGCTGGCTCTGAAATTTCTGCTTTGCTTGGAAGAATACCGTCGGCTGTTGGTTATCAGCCAACTCTTGCGACTGATATGGGCGCTATGCAAGAGAGAATAGCCTCAACTACTGCTGGTTCTATTACTTCTGTACAGGCTATATATGTTCCTGCAGACGATTTGACCGATCCAGCTCCAGCAACGACATTCTCTCATCTTGATGCAACCACAGTGTTGTCAAGGCAGATAGCTGAAATGGGTATATACCCTGCTGTTGATCCACTTGACTCAACTTCTCAGTCTTTATCTGCTGAAATCATTGGTGAAGAGCATTATAATGTGGCTTCTGAAGTGAAACGTATATTGCAAACTTATAAGTCGCTGCAAGATATTATCGCAATACTTGGTATGGATGAACTATCTGATGAAGATAAAATTATTGTTGATAGAGCTCGTGAAATTCAGAAGTTTCTTTCTCAACCTTTTCATGTTGCGGAGGTATTTACTGGCATGTCTGGCAAATTTGTTTCACTTTCTGATACTATTTCTAGTTTTAAAGGAATTATTGAAGGTAAATATGATCACCTGCCAGAAGCTGCTTTTTATATGGTGGGAAGTATAAGTGAAGCAATAGAAAAGGCTGAATCAATAAAAGCTGAAGTTGGAGCCGGACATTAAAGATTATGAACACTTTTAGAGTGCAATTTTTTTCTCCTGATAATCGAATTTCATTCGATGAAGTAGTTTCGCTTTCAGTGAACGGGCTTAAAGGGGAATTGATGATTTTAGCCTACCATTCCCCTTATTTAATTTATTTATTGCCTAGTATAATTACTGTTCAAATGAGTAACCAGACAAAGGAAAAAGTTGTAATTGATAATGGTATATTAGAGGTTGCAAATAATAATTGTAGCATTATAACGAATCAAATTCAGGTTTTTGATCATTTGACTCATGATGAGGAATCATTAAAAAATAAGAGAGTTGGTATATATTTAAGTTATCTTGATGTCAAATCTCTTTAGGGGCTCTTTTTGTGTTCAAGAAATGAGTTTACTCTTGTCATTCCCACTTCAAGTAGCTGACACACAACTGTACGAACATTATGGTTCAGGGAAGATGTCATTCCAGTATCTTCCTTCTTGTCATCCCAGTGCGTGACACTGGGATCCAGATATAAAAAGTATTTGCAAATTATGCAGTAAACAATAGTTCTTAAGGACATATGTCAAAAACAATGTCCAAAAACTAGATCCCAGTGTCACGCACTGGCATGACATTGTTTATTATGTGCCGTATTGCAATGTTCGTACAGCTATGTGTTACACTACTCGGATGACAAGAGGGGCTACTTGAATAAAGAAGCCGCTGGTCTCATGTGCATCTTTAAACACCTCCACGCTGACTTTGGCTACACACCTTTGAGGGACTGCTGATTAAGTTTAGAAGTGAATTACAGTGATCGCTATGAAATGCGCTATCAAGGCTTAAAGACCTAGATTTTTTTTCTGAATCATCAATTTTCTCTGTAAGCTGGTAAAACATTTTTGAATTATTATCAAAAACTTCCTTTTTATTAACAAGTACTTGATCAATTACTGGACTTAACAGTTCTACTTGGCTATTTAAGTATTGCACTGTACCGTTTAGCTCTTTTCTTTCTCTAGTTATTCTTTCAATTTCCAGAGCTTTATTTCCAATTATTTCTGTCAAGTGCTCATTACATTCTTCCAATTCTTTAATCTTTGACTTCAGTAATTGATTCTCTTTTGTTTCTTCTCTCTTCTGCGACAACTGTTGCTTATACTTCTTAATTTGCTCATCTTTAAGCTCCACCTCGTTCTTTAAATCTTCATATTCCTGCTTTAGCTGATCTACCTCTTGTTTATAAGATTCCAGATTTGTGTTGTACTTATCATTTAAGCGTAGAATTGTAAATTTTAAATTCTGTAAATCTTTCCACTTTTCATCTAATATACCTCCTGCTTCCTCTTCCGCTTTTTTAAACTGTTTCAATTTATCTTCCAGTTTTTCATTTTTTGCATTAGCAATTGTTAACTTTTTCTCTAGATCTTTCTTTCCTTCATGTGCACTTTCAAGTTCTTGTATTTTCTCTTGCAGCTCTGTTGATATATTTTCTAGCTTCTCATCTTTTTGTGTTAGTCCAATTTGCAATTTTACGTTTTTTTCTTTTCTTCTTCAAGTTTATTCTGTAAATCACTATTGCACTTCTCTAATTCTTCAATTTCTTGTCCCTAGGTTTTCCTTCTAGAACGTGAAGTTTAAAATAATGACTCTTATGCTTATTAACAAAGTCAATCAAGGGTCCTTGAAAAAAAGTAATAGCATTTTCCAGTTTTTCATCACTTACTATACCTTTTAAGCATTCTTTAAAAGTAGGCATATTGTTACCAAAAGTATAAACTACATCTATATTGGCATTACAATGCTAACAATACATTAATGCTACAAAATTCACATACGAAATGGTAACTGAAATAGAAATAGTTAAATTATTGGCGAAATTAGAGATATTATGATAAGCTAAGAATGAAATTCAACCATTAAGATTAAAGTGAGGTGAGAAGTATGAGTGATGTATTTTATTGTGATGAGTTTAATGATCATGATTTAGATAATGGTAAAACTCCTTTAAGGGAAAAGCTCAATGAAATCATTAAAGATTTAGAGGAAAATAAATATACAAACCTGGGAGGTATAAAATTAATAAAAAGCGATGGAGATGTTAAATATTTTCGAGCTAAATTAAGTGACAGCGACAGGTTACTATTTACTAGTATATAGCATAATGACAAAGATGCTTTTGTTATTTTAGAAGTAATTCTAAATCACGATTACCAAAAATCTAAATTTTTAACAAACAAAGAAAAAATAAAAACCCAATACATCCTTTTTGCCTTCTTGATCTATACCCAATATGTTATACATGCACTTACTTACACAACA
>DWPD01000009.1:0-25369 GCA_018251475.1 Euphyes dion | reverse complement strand
GTCAAGCACTGGGATGACACCTTCCTTTATAGAATTAAGTTACAATGTTTTTACAGTAAGCGCTGGAATGACACCTTCCCTTATGGAATTAAGTTACAATTTTTGTACAGTAAGCACTGGAATCCAGTTTTCTTAACCAAAAACACTTCATTCTATAATGCAAAACCCATACTCACAAAACCCAATTCATTACTCGCAATCTTGATCCAAGTACTGGTATGACACCATCTGTTGTATCTGCTATTGAATGACAAACAGGAACTACAAAACAACCTTTGGTTCGCGAAATGGAGAATACACCTTCTTTACCTCAGATAAATGGCTACTTACTTCTGATTCACGATTTTTATAGAGAGCAGAAACATGCTGCATAATACCTAGCTTTATTTGCTCAGGAACGCTGTCATAGCCAGCTTCGTATACAACATCAGCCCTTATTATGTTCAAATAATTGAAAAATTCAATATAGCTTCCTATATCACTAAAATAATAACTAAGTTTTCTATTCTTATCAGTAGCCAATATTATTTTATTCACAGGACCATAGCTTAAATAGATTCTACGAGGTATATAACCTTCATATGAAACTTGCCACGTTTGCTTTACTAGAGACTTTTCCATATGCCACTGAGCATAATCAGTTGCCATAAAAATAAAACTTGAAATCAAGTTATCATCTTGATCATTTTCAATTCGTAAAAAAGATTTAACCTCCCCTAAAGTTACTGGAAAAGATTTAGGCTTAGACTTACGTTGTATATTTATGATTGGATACTTTAGTCTCGTTGACATAACAACCCTCCTTTTCTATATATAGCTAAAATAAGTAAGACTTATCTATAAAAAATCTTACTTATTTTAGTTATCACTTAATATTAAATTGCAGCAGCAACTCTATCGTACAAGTATATTGAGAAGAGAACGTATTAACGCTGTTTCTCCTTTTTTTAGGCCGGATTTTAGTAGATTGACATTCTGAGAATGAATGTTATTGAAAGTGAAGTTTAGCTCTTTAGCAAGTAGACTGCGAAATTTCTGCACACTTTCATATGCGATGTTTTCAAGTTCATGCGCAAACTTATCTTGAGCCGCAGCTGCTATGTCTTCTATTTCTTCATTGAACTCTTCTAGCTTTCTTTCCTTACCTTTAAAATTTTTTGCAAAAGTTTTCATATTAATTGGCCTCAACTATTCTTGTAATTATAATGACAATAAAAAAACTACCGAAGTAAAAAATTCGTACTATGAAACTGCAAACAAAATCAGCACACCAAATCGGTTCGCTTTATAGCGTAAATCCTATCATCCTGATACTCTTTACTGTCATTCAAGTACCCCTTTTTTGTCATCCCAGTGCCCAGACACTGGGATCCATGTTGCTCACAAGCAAACTAGCATAGAAAGGTGGTACAACGTTTTCGATGAGATTGCAGAAAGGCTGGATTCCAGCATCAAGTGCTATCTCTATAGGACTCCTCACTAATCCAAAATATTAATAAATTTACTAATTATAAAAAAGGCAAAAGGATCCCCACTTAGTGAGTTTGACCCTATAATAATTTAAACTGGCGCTGTAATAATGTGCTAACACTTAAAATAAGCGCGTTTTGGCTGAATGTAGAAAAAATAAAAAAGACATGCAGCCGCTATAATTTTATGTAATCCGCCAATAAGTACCTTAAGTTTTTTACTGAATTTTTGTTATTGAGCCTGCAGGTCAAAAACAAGTTTTGAGTCATAAATACCCGTAGTGTCATAATAAGGAAAGTTGGCAATATTTGTCAAGTAGTTTTCTTATCTTTTACAGGCATAATTTACATGCTACAATCAAATTTTCATAACTGGTGAATAAAAATGCAAAGAGACAAAATTAAAGTAGAAATAAAAAAGTTATCACACGGAGAAGACTTGTCTCTTCCATGTTATGCAACTACGCAGAGTGCTGGTATGGATCTTTATGCTGCATTGAATGACTCTGCTGTTTTAAATCCACTTGAGAGATTACTTGTTCCAACTGGAATTGTGATTGCAATACCAAACGGTTTTGAGGGGCAAATCCGCCCACGTTCTGGGCTTGCTGCAAAACATGGAATCACTGTCTTAAATTCTCCGGGCACTATAGACTCCGATTATCGAGGTGAAGTTAAAGTTTGCCTAATCAATCTAAGTAATCAGCCATATGAAATAAAAAGAGGAGATAGAATCGCACAAATCCTCATCACTCCTGTATCTCAGGTAATTTGGGATGACAGAGAAGAATTCTGCACAGAAGAAACCGTCCGCAATGAAGGGGGCTTTGGATCAAGCGGTAGGTAGTTTTTTATATGTAAGTTGACTGTATTGATTTTTTGATATATAATATTAATATATTATTAACTTATTTTAAGAGAAAATTATATCAATTTTAAAAACCCACCGTCATAAAACAAACATTGCAATTGTAGCGCTTACTTCTCTGTATGTTATAGGCACAGCAGTAGCACTTTCAACACCGTATTGGGTGTCTTCAACTTCGCTTTTAGCACCAATTGCAGTTTTTGCAGCTACACCACTTGGAATAAGTGTTTTAGCATTTGCTGCTGTTGCACTGGCTAGTTTAGCAATATATTTCATCATCAAAAACAATGAAATATCTGAGCCTAAAATTCCGAGCATTGTTATTAAAAGTTGTGAAGGAGATCTATTTGTGAAAGTAAAAGATGAAGGTTTTGAGTATATCAAAAAACACAACCAAAATAAGAATCAAGATGGCAGTGTTATCCCCAATGAGTATCGTATAGATTTTATCTTAGAAAGTCACAGTTACTACATTACTGCTACAAGTAAGGAAATGGATAAAAATGATGGATTATTAAAGATAAATTCATTAGGAAGAAAAAATGATAAAGGTGAGTATGAATTAATACATGAACATGGAAAAAAGTTAGAAACGTTAGGTTTAGGCTCTGAAGAAAATGATGCTAAAGAACTAACCATTAGAATTGTGCCAAGCTTAATTGTTAAATCACCAGAAGCTGAACAACAAAAGAACGAAAGATCATTATCCAACTAAGTATAAAAGGGGTAGAATAAATAAGTCTGCCCTTCATTTTTTAGTGTTAGGTTACTTAAACTTATTGTAGAAACTATCTCAAAAAATAGATATTCACATACTTATAAGAAATTTGCTAAGGATTTTTATTTAGTCTGACTGCATCCTTTACCTTATCTAACAACCCATTAATAAAGCCAATTTTGTTTGGAGCATCAAGTAAATCAGATGCAATGTTAGTATATTCATTAATAACAATTGGTGCTGGTGTATCAAAATCAATTAACTCACATACTGCAATACGCAAAATAGATAAGCTTATAAGATTTAACCGTGAAAGTGACCAGCTTGGGTGTAAATAAGACTCTATTATTTTATCATATTCTTCACTGCTTTTTATAACCTTACATAACAAGTTTTCTAAGAACTGATGTTCAAATTCTTCACATTCAAATATATCTTTCAACGTACTTATGTAGTCCTTAAGCTCACAATTTTCCAATTTAAAAGTGCTTTTGTTGTAACTTACAAAAATATTTGAATAAGCAATTTGTACAGCAAGAAATCTTGCCGTACTTCTTTTTATGCGCCACTTTTTATCTACTGGTTTTTCCTCCATTATTTTAATTTATTGTGTAGATCCATCATATGCAAAACAGTTGAGGCTGCATGGCCACCAACGTTCTTTTTATTTTTGTCAGCTCTAATTAGTGCTTTATCTTTGCTGTCAGCGGTAATTACGCCCATACCAAGGGGTATTGCATAATGCATAATAACTTCATTTAAGCCTTCGATTACTCCTTTACAAACGTATTTATAATGATCAGTTTCACCGCGAATCACGCACCCAAGAGCTAAATAACCGTCATAATTAGCATTCTTGCTTTTTACTGCAAAGAGAATTGTAGCTGGTATCTCAAATGCACCAGGAACTTCAATGATATCATAGCTTGCATGACTTTCTTTTAATCTATCGACTACACCTTCAAGCAAAAGGTTCGCTATTTCAGTGTGGTAAATTGAATTAACTATTAGTATTTTCGACATTCATCCCCACTTTTCTTGTTAAAAGCAACTTTATTAATGATTGTTGAACCAGAGTTATAATATTACTAAATATCCAATATATTACCAGTCCGGCAGGAAAAGAAGAAAAAATAAAGACAGAAATGTAAGGTAAAAACTTCATAACATTTACTTGAATATCATCTTTACTGGTTTGATCGTTCTCACTTAGCTTCTGCTGAATTATCATGGTAGCGCCGAAAATTATAGGTAAAATGCCTATAGAAATAGGAAAGTTATAATTAAACAACCCAAATAATGTAAAAATGTTTGTTGGATCAGAAGCTGAAAGATCCTTAATCCATAAATAAAAAGGGGCGTGTCTCATCTCTATAGTAACAAATAATACTTTATACAGAGCAAAAAATACTGGTATTTGTATGAGCATAGGGAAAATGCTCGAAATTGGATTTACATTGTTTCTCTTGAACAACGCAATTGTCTCTTTGTGCTGCTTTAAGCTGTCATTTTTGTACAACTCTTTTATACGAGTTAATTCAGGCTGCAGGCTTTTCACCTTGAACATCGAAATATATGATCTATTAGATAAGGGAAGCATCAAAAGTTTGATTACTAAAGTTAGCAATAATATTGCTAAGCCAAAATTTTTCAAAACAAAGTTAAAATATTCAAGCAGTAAAAACACCGGCTTGGTTATAAAATAAAGAACACCAAAATCTACAGCCTTATCAAACAAAGGTATATTGAGAGTGTCTTTATAATAATCAAGTAAATTCAATTTCTTTGCCCCAGCAAAAAAGTAGTTCAGAGTAGAAGCACTTGTACCAGGGAGTATGTGTGTGTACGGTCTAACAAAATCTGCTTGAAACTTATCAATGTTATTAACATTCGTGTGTTTAATGCTCACATTTATTTTATCTGATTTCTCAGGTATGATGGCTGTAAGCCAGTATTTATCAGCAAAACCAAACCAATTTTTTTCACTCGTGCTTGCCTTTATTAAACGCTTCTTAGAAATATCCTTATATGTCCACTCCTCTAGCTTATTGTTAAATGCACCTAGTACTCCTTCATGTGATATCCAATAGGATTCATTAATATTATCACGTTTACGATTGATTTTACCATAGGGAACTAAAACTACATTATCTTTTGTATTGTTTTCAATAATTTGCTCAACTTTAAACATGTAGTTATCGTCAAGGCTAATTTTCATTCTAAATAAAATGCCATTTTCACTATCCCAAAATAAATTGACCTCTTTTTGATTGAGTTTATTTGCTTGCCATACTGTTTTAGAATCTGGAACTTTAATCTTTTCATTCGGATCGAGCCACCCAAATTCTGCAAAATATACATCTTTTGATTCTGCAGGTGACAGTAACACCACTTGTGGAGAAGAAGAACTCGGTTCTAAGTGGTAGTTAGTTAGGATTAAGTCATCAAACCTTGCACCTTTCAGAGAAATTGATCCTTCAAGCATGTTATTGGTTAAATTAACTCTCTGTTCTCTAGTAGAATTAATAATTTCAGAACGATTTTGGTATATCATAGGAGCAAGGTCGTTAGAAGATTCGATATGTTCAATATTTTCAATCGATGGTTGGCTTTGGCTCGTGTTAAGAAAATTATCATAAATAATATGCCATAATACTATAATCAATATAGAAAGAATTGTTGCTAAAATTAAATTTTTTGCTTCTGACATGAAATTAAATCGAACATACCTCCTTAAAGTATATATTAAATATTGTACTAAAACAATAAAATTTACTTATTTTTAATAATAGCTTTTAACGCTAATCTTAAAAATTTACTCTTATGGCTTCAAATTTTAATAATATGAATGCAGCAAAAAATCTAGTTATTTGGCTACTGATAATAGTCATTACTGCAATGTTTATTGATTCACAAGGGGATAAACTAAGCAATAGGTTTCTGAGCACTTTTCTACCGTACAAAGGAAGGGTTCAAAATGGCGGAAGTATTGAATTTACAAAGTCATACGATGGACACTTTTATATTCAAGCTCAAGTCAATGATCGTAATATAACGTTTTTGCTTGATACCGGAGCAACTGATATTGTTCTATCGCAAAAAGATGCGTTACATGCTGGTATTAACTTACAAAACATTCAAGACTTTAAAATATATCAAACTGCAAAAGGTCAAATAAAAGCTGGAGTGGTTCAAATACCTCAAGTTAAAATAGGAAATTTTTTAATTAATGATGTGCACGCTAGTGTTAATACTCACTCTATGTCCCATTCATTACTTGGTATGAGCTTTTTGAGGTATTTTCATTTTACTATTAGAGATAATAAATTGATATTATATCGTGACTAGAGAATACTACTTATACAGTCTGACCCTTTAACATAACATTAGTTGTACATGCACTAGAAAACTCTTCCTTGGTATCAGAATTTTCTTGCTTCCCTTCCCTAATTTTATCACAAAGCCATTCAATACCACGACCTGCCAACATACAGACTGCTAAAGATGTAACTAACACTGCCATCAAACCAATACAAAGAAAATGACTATCTGCTGCACTCATATGAGTTGTAGAGTCAGAGTATAAAATACCGATGCATAAACAAAGGCCAATAACTGTACCACATATAAGACCGGCTATTTCACCTTTATCATGACAGTGGCTTTGATGTTTTATCATAAACATACCATATTTATTAATTAAATAACTATTATAATTGAGATTTTAGTAAGTGTCAATTGATATATTAACTCTTATGCTTTACCTGCTTATTAAAGCTCTGCAGGTCAATATAGGAGCAGAGATAAATATTGCGGAATAGGTGCCGATTGCAATGCCAAAAGAAATGATTAAGCAGAAGTCTCTGACCACACCTGTACAAATCAGCACTAAAGGAAGAGCAGCAAGAAGAGTAGTACCTGAAGTTAGCATAGTGCGAAATAGTGTAGAATTAATGCTGGCATCAACTACTTCACCTATTTTTGCATTTTTTCCACTTTTTTGATACTCTCGAATCCGATCATATATAACCACTGAGTTATTGATTGAGTAGCCAATTACGGTAAGGAGAGCTGCAACTGATGAAATATTAAACTCAATACTCGTTAAACTGATAAAGCCAAGAGTTAAAATCACATCATGGATCAGTGCCATTATTCCACCAAGTCCACACTGCCAGTTAAATCTAAGCCAAACATAAAAAAATATTCCAATAATTGCAATTAACATGGCTGATATCCCTTCAAATATCTGCGTTGAGCCTATTTGTGGACCAACATAGTCTATTTTGCGGTAAATTATTGCATTACCGAATTTTTCTTCCAGTATACTTTTGACCTTTTTAATTTTATCTTCATCTCCCTCATCTTTAAACCGCACAACTAAGTTATCACCAGCTTTTGAACTCTGTATCGTAAATCCATTCTCTTTTAATATATTAAGAATAGCATTATCCTCACTTGAGGATTTTATCTCTATTAAAACTCCACCTGTGAAGTCTATTCCTAAATTCACTCTATGTAGTACAACAGTAAGCACCGAAAAAACGACGAGAATAATGCTAATAAATGCTGTCATTTTTCCATATTTACTAAATTTGATATCAATATTGTCCGGAATAAGTCTAACTGCCATATTTCCTACTTAAATTTTGATTTTATATACTTTTTAAGCAATAGACTAGCTATTTTCTCTAGTTTTTTTAACCATTACTAATACTGACACCTGGCTCACCTAATCTAATGAAATAGAAAGAAAAGGATATTTGATCAAAGAAATTAAAATAGCCTGGTTATCATTAATAAAATACTACTTAAATATCTTTTTTAATAGATTGATTTCATCAGCAAAATTTGAGTCAGTTCTTATAAAATTTTCTACTTGTTTGACTGCATGTATAACAGTCGCATGATCTCTGCCACCAAAGTTTCTTCCAATATCTGGCAGGCTCTTTTGTGTAAACTTCTTAGCAAAATACATAGCTATTTGTCTTGGTCTTGCAAGACTACGGAGCCTTCTATTAGATTGCATATCTGCAACCTTTATGTTAAAAAATTCAGCTACTTTCTTTTGTATCTCTTCTATTGTGATTGACCTATGATTCGATCTAAGAAGATCTATTAGGGTCTCGCTAGCTGATTCTACTGTCATACTTCTTCCAATTAACGAAGTATGAGCAACCTTATTTAATGCTCCTTCTAGTTCTCTTATATTGGATTTTATATTCCTTGCTAAAAATTCTAGGACATCTTTTGGAACATAAATATTCATTCGCTCCACTTTGGCCTGCAATATACCAAGTCTTAATTCAAAAGTTGTTTCATTGATATCTGCAACTAATCCCCAACCAAGTCGTGATTTTATTCTCTCCTCTACTCCATCAAGATCACTAGGAGATCTATCAGCTGATATAACCAATTGTTTATTTTGATCTATCAATGCATTGAAAGTGTGAAAAAATTCTTCTTGTGTACTATCTTTACCACTGATAAATTGTACATCATCTACCATCAATACATCTACTGATCTAAATTGTTCTTTAAATAACATAATATCTTTACTTCGCAGCGCTGTAATATATTGATACATGAATTTCTCTGCCGATAAATATACTACTTTTCTCTTTGCTGATAGAGAATTAACTATATCCCAAGCTATAGCATGCATTAAATGTGTTTTACCAAGTCCCACTCCACCATATAGAAATAAAGGATTGCTGCCTGATATTGGATCTATAGATTCCGCTACACGCTTTGCCGCTGTAAATGCTAATTCATTTGACTTTCCTACCACAAAATTATCAAAACTGAATCTGGGATCCAGTGGTGAACCAAGATTATGATTATTTTCCTCTCTATTTTTTAGTATCGTATTAGAATTTGAATTTCTTTCTTCAATTAATTGAATATCAATAGAACATACACTTTGATCTTCGCTTTGCCATAATGACAATATTTTTTCCATGTAGTGAACTGTAATCCACTCCTTTATAAATCTTGTTGGTACAGACAACAAAACTTCTCCATTTCTGTTGCTGATAAATCTTAGTGAACTCAGCCAGCTGTTATATGTTGCCTCTCCATAAAGATTATGGAGATAATTTTGGATTTTTTCCCAAGTAACATTGTGGTCCGTTACTGTAATAATCTGATCAAAAAACATAGTAGAAACCTTAGGGTTAGTTAAGTTCATATACCACACCAAGAAAGAACAATAATCAGAAAGATGCAAGATAATCAATAGCTTACTGTAAGATAAAAAGCTAACACTACTTAATACATACCTAAAATTATGAGGATTTTTTGACGAGTTGTAAAGAGTATAAAAGCATTAAAATTGATCATTTTTTTGAAATAAAAACAATCAATTTGTAAATGTCGCTTGTACCGAGGATTAGAAGTATGTTATTAAAAAATAGTAATATATTATGTATAAATAAGATATTAAATTTACTGATAAATAAGTAAAGTACTTGTATAAATATAGCTGATTTAATATAAATTTATTGAAGTAAATTTGTGATTATATTAAGTAATTTGAGTCATAATACTGTATTCGGTATTGAACTGGAGTTTTACACTGAGGGAATAAAAAAAGAATATTTATTTCTGAATAGCATCAAAAATAAAATAGCTTCTCTTGGATTTTTTTGTGAGAAAGAGAGTTCTTTAAACCAATATGAAATAAAAAGTGACTGTTATACGAGCTCTGATAATTTAATTATGCATTTTGAGTTGGCAAAACAATTACTGATTGGAACAGCACAAGAGTTCGATGGTAATGTTTCTTTTAAAGCAAAACCTTATTTGGATAGAGCAGGCAGCGCACTAAATGTACATGTTAGCCTCATGGATTCAAATAATAATAACTTATTTTATAGCAATAAGCAAAAATATAGTGACCACCTGATTCACAGCATAGGTGGATTATGTGCAATGATGAAAAAACATATGTTGTTTTTTGCTCCAAATGATGATTCATATTTAAGATTTCAGTACCCAGATATTCATACTCCAACGACGATTAGTTGGGGAGTGAATAACAGAACTGCTGCAATAAGAATCCCCTATTTTGGCAACGATTCCAAAAGATGCCGCCTAGAGCACCGTGTTCCTGGAGCAGATTGTAACCTTGAAAAAGTACTCACAGCAATAATTGAAGGTATAGTTTTTGGTATAGAAAACAAAATTGCTCCGCCAAATAGAGTGTATGGCATTGCATCTGATCCTCAATATAAGATGGAGAGTTTGATATAGCAACTACCTGTTAAACCCTAACCCATTAAACTCCTTTGAGGTAATTGGCCATTCTAGCACTTTCCTCACATCATTATTTACATTCCCATACCGTAATAGCAAGTCTGCAGCAGATAGTTTCTGCGTACTTTTAGACTTAGGCCCTATATTGGGAAGGTTGCTTGGTGGCTGCTCAGGAAGTGGATTACCAAATACATCCATGTGTTCAGGAAGAGATTTCATCTGATTCTTTACAGAGCTAGAGCTATTTTGTGTAAGAGTTTTATCATTTGGCATGCCAAGAATAATTTTCTCAGGCACTACCATAGTTTTTGTATAATCAACAGGATTGCTATTTTCAGCATCTATAGTCACATGAATTGGTTCGCCAAACGCATTTAATCGGGCCACCAAGTGATCCTTTCTCCATGCGTTCTTGTGCTCTTTTCCTTATTATTTCTTCTTCTAACTCAGTTTCAGCTCTTTCTGGTTCTTTTGCGGATATTTCTGTATCTTTTTCTTCACCTTCATCAACACTGCTATACCCTTCATCTCCTGAAACACCAGTAATTTCAGCAGGCTGTTCTTTTTTAGTTCTTATTTTATGAATCAACAAAAGTAATAAGTAAGTAACTGCAGCAGCAGTAACTATAATGGCTATCTTTGCAGCAATGTGAATCACTGTTAAAAATACTAAAGTTGATGAAACACCAACCAACCCAGATACGATCACTTTATTCTTGCCTTCTGTCACACTTAGAACTGCTACCATAATAATCCCTCAAATACCATACTAAAGTTATATTATATAGAAATTTTCTTACGCTTGCAAAATTGTAAAAATTTTAATCATTTACATAAAGCTATATAAGGATTAATTAATATATAATTTATCTTAGCTATAATATGATGTAAATACGTATAATGTCCGGAATGAAAAGCTTAATTATAGAGAGGAATAGAACAGTAATATTATTCCTTATCGTGATTTTTACCTTCGGCTCATACACTTATATAAAAATGCCAAGAGAAAGCAATCCTGATATACAGATTCCTATAATTAGCGTATTTGTCGGGTTTCCTGGTATTTCTGTCGAGGATAGTGAAAAGCTATTAGTGCTTCCTATAGAAAATGAACTAAGATCCATCGAAGGTGTAAAAGAATTGAGAGCTTTTGCAACTAATGATGGTGCTCACATGATACTCGAATTTAGAACAGAGTATGATAATAAAGAAGTGCTCGATAATGTCCGTTCAAAGCTTTTAAACATAAAATCAAAATTACCTATTGAAGCAGAATCTCCAATAATCAATGAAATAAACTTGAGCTTATTTCCGATACTAAACGTTGGCTTGATTGGTAATTTGCCGGAAAGAACTTTAACTGAAATAGCACGCAAACTAAAGAAAGAAATAGAATCTCTGCCAAATGTTCTTAAAGTTGAAGTAGCAGGTATGCGTAAAGAAACAGTGGAAGTTATAATTGAGCCCACAGTTCTAACAAAATATAACATTCAATCAAATGAGATATTTCAAGCTATATCAAACAACAACAGATTGGTAGGAGCCGGATCACTAGAAAATGATACCGGTAAATATTCGATTAAAATATCAGGGTTATTAAAAGACATAGAAGATATTATGAATATTCCTATTAGATCTCAAAGTGATGCAGTTTTGAGAATCAAAGATATAGCAAAAGTATACCTTGGGTTTGAGGATCACCAAGGATTTGCTCGTATTAATGGACTACCTAGCATTGTACTAGAAATTTCAAAACGTAATGGAAAAAACATAATAGACACGGTAAATCAAGTAAAATACTTAATGGACAAAGCAAAAGATCAATTACCTGAAAATTTAAAAGTAGTTTATTTGAATGACCAGTCAAAAAATGTACGTGATGTGCTTGACGACTTGGAAAATGGTATAATATTTGCCGTATTACTAATATTAACCATAATAATGCTCTTTATGGGAACAAGGGCTGCTATTCTTGTTGCACTATCAATACCTGGCTCCTTTCTAATAGGAATAATGGCTCTTTACCTCATGGGTATTACTCTAAATATAGTTGTGCTCTTCAGTTTAATTATGGCAGTTGGCATGCTGGTTGATGATGCAATTGTAATCAGCGAATATGCTGATAGAAAGATGATTTGTGGCATGGATAAAGTAGAAGCCTTTTGCACCTCAGTTCATGATATGTTCTATCCAGTTTTATCATCAACATTGACTAAATTAGCAGTGTTTTTCCCTCTGTTACTCTGGCCCGATACAGTCGGTAAATTTATGCAGTACATACCAATTACAATAATTCTAACTTTAACTGGATCGCTAATTATGGCTTTGGTTTTTATACCAACACTTGGTGCAATATTTGGTAAACCTTCCATAACTTCAAAAAAAGAAATAATAAGAATGAGTGCTATAGAAAGTGGTGAGATAAAAAATACTGGGCTTATAATAAGAACTTATGTACGTATGTTAGAGAAAGTCTTAGATCACCCCAAAAAATTTGTATGTGTTGTTGTATTTGTTTTATTTTTGTCTAGTATATTATATTTTACTTTTGGTCCTGGATTAAAGTTCTTTCCGAATGTAGATTCAGATAACATTTTAATCAGCGTTAAAGTAAAAGAAAGCTTATCAGCCAAAGAACGAGATTTGATACTTAAGAAAGTAGAAGAACGTATTTTGGGTGTTGAAAAAGAAATTTATGTTTTTTATGCTCGGTCAGGAAAATTTTCAGACAACGTTATTGCCAAAATTCAATTGGAACTTGTAGATTGGCGCTGCAGGCGCAAAGCCAAGCAATAAGCTTGTCAAGCATACTTTTCACTTGTAAAATGTCTTCTGAATTCTTTGCTAGTTGTTCCAATATTGCGTTGTATCCTTCTGAATTATGAACTTCTACTATTGTCTTGGCTAACTTTCCTGTGACCTCTTCAATGCTGTTTATTTTTTCAGTATAGCTTTCTATCTTACGTTTAATAGGTTCTTTTTTATTGCCAATCATGAGGTTGGATAACATAAATGTAAGTGATAGGATAGAATAGAACATGACAATATAGTCAAAAGTTTTTTTTATTGCAGATTCTGACTGCTGATTATTGGGAATGCAAAAATAACTGATAAAATTTGATGCTTACATGACCATGGTAATGAATTCTAAAATCTTTCGGCTTTTTTCTTGATATTGTAGCTCAAGTTTATCATATTCCCTTTTGAGGTTTTCCCGTATTTCATAAAAAGGATCTAAAAATAACTTCAAGATACTTATATTTTTATATTCAAGATCATATTTTAAAAATGTTTTTCCTTTATTATCTTTTATGTCAAAATTTATTTTCTTATTTATAATTTGCCCTCTGTTGATGGTTGTTAGGTATAATAAGGCTTTAATAGCTTTTTCCCTTAAGTGCTCATTTTGTTTACGCTTTTCTAAAACCAACTTTTTCAAAAATTGACCTTGCTTAAAATCCTCATCTAAGATTCTTTCAAAAACATTATCATGCATTACAAGATAGTGTAATGGTGTTCTGTCAGATTTAGATACAACATTTAACATTTTCTCAGTATAGTGATAATTATCTGTTATAAAATATTCTATTACTTCAGCATTAAGGGTCATGGCAGCTAAGTGTAAAGGTGTAAGTTTATGATTGTTTGTGTTAAAGAGTTTTCTAATAGTTGATTTAGAAACGCTTTCAATAATATACTGAGAACATACTACGCCATCGGCAAGAGCAGCCATGTGTAACAATGTATTGTTGTTTTCATCACATAACACTTTGATGCTAGCAGCCACCTTTTTATCTACAAGTTCTTTTGCTACAAATTCAAGACATTCCTTATTGCTGCTCAAAACAGCTAAAAATAAGAACTTTTTTTGTGTATTTTGTTCTGGAAAAATACCAATTGGGCTTTTTTTTATCAAATACTTAACGCATTCTACTCTTCCACTGAGTATAGATAAGTGTAGTAAAGTTTGTCCATCCTTATTTTTCTTACTTAATATTTCTTCTGCGCTCTCTTTGTTAAAAAGGTGCTCAAGGCATGATTTATTACCAACACGTGCTGCCATATGAAAGACGGTGTCACCGTTGCTATTCTCACGCAAAACCTCTTGATAAACGTCAAATTTCTTCTCTTCCAACTTTTTTTCTATCATGCTTAAAAACGATAAATCAAGTTGGGCAGCAAAATGTAAAGGGGTGTTTCCTTCATTATTACTCTTATTTACTTGCATGCTTCTGTCTATTAATAGACTCACACATTTTTTTCTTAGTTCTGTTTCTGTATTACTCGATAGAGCTAAGTGTAGGGCCATATTTCCTTTGCGTGTTTCTGTGCTTAAATCGTAATCAGGAAATTTATTGAGTAAAAATGTTAGACAATCATACTTCCCGTACATTGCAGCTAAATGTACAAGATCTCTTCCATGCTCACCTTTGGATTCGAGTATGCTATTTCCTGTATTTTTATGAAATAGCTCTATACAATATGCATTACCGTGTATAATAGCAATATGTAAGGGGAGTTACCTTGTTTATTCTGAACAATTTTTGCACCTGATTGAGTAAACAATTTCATTAGCTGTTTATTTCCATGTTTTGCAGCTATATGCAATGGGGTGTTACCATCTACATCTTCTCGATTAATTTCACTTTTTAGTCTACCTAAAAATTGTAGATGCTCTATAAGAAAACCTATGGCATTTTTTTGAGTTTCTGAGTTACCTGCAATCTTATGCAAAGGATTCTCATTATATTGATTTTTTAAAAACTGTACTTGATTATTGATGCAGAACTCTATGCACTTATCATTCCCAGATTGCGCAGCATAGTGTAATGCGTTATTTCCATATTTATCTGTTTTAATTTTCTCCCTATCAAAAATTCCTTTTGCCTTAAGTATTTCTCCTAAATATTCTAGGAAGCTAAAATTTCCGCTTCTAGCAGCATAGTGCAATTCACTCTTATAATTGATAGTGGTAGTAAAATGTGCTTCATTTTCCATGAGAGTTTTAAAGCATTCTTTATTGTCAGATTTAGCCGCATAGTGTAGTGGTGTTTTGCCATCTCTATCTTTATTCCTTAATGCTTCTTCAATGTCAAAATTAGAATTTTCTATCACAAAACGTAAAATATCTTCTTTACCCAACTCAGCTAAATAATGTAGAAGTGTTTTATCATTACTATCTGCAAAATTCTCCAATTTTATAATCAATTCTCTGTCCATACCAAGGATTAGAGATACAGCTATTTTAACATGAATATCATAATTCCTATTTTTCTTTTGTTCTTTCCCGATTCTTTCAATAGCCACTGTTAATAGCGAAGAACCATCATCACTTGTTATATTCCATCCATCTTGACGAAATTTTTCAGCTAATGAATCACTTATATTTTCTGCTAAAATCCTGCTTTTTATACAATCAAGATTGTTAGTACATATATTATAGTTTTCTTCTTGAGTTACTTTATTAATATAATCATATATGATTATTAGGTCTTGCTTATTGACTTTATCTTCTGAATTGCCTTGTAATGAAGAGAGGTCAATCTTACTAATTGCTCTGGCCATACCAATGGTTCCCGCAGCAAATAAACCTGAACTGAGTGTCTTTGCGCTTGTACTAGATTTAGCTTTGAAAACACTAGTAACTGTATTTTTGAACATACTGTACCTCATAAATAGTAATGCTGGTAGTGAATAAGGCTTTCCACTATAATTTTCAAGCCTACAAAAATTCACCAGCGGCCGCATTATATAGTAGATAATTTTTTGTGCCAGTAATATTTTCTAATTCCCACTTTGGCCTTGGTGCAAAGTCAAGAGAGTCTACATAGTTTCTCTGTAACCTTTCAATTCCTGTCCATCCAACCATCACTGCATTGTCTGTACATAAATTGCTTGGAGGAGAAAGCACGTTCAAGTCTATGTGCTTTTTTAATCTCTCTTTCAGGAAATTATTTGCTGCAACTCCACCAGTAATTACAAAATCATTAATTTTAATATTTAAGGATGAAGCAATAGTAATTGCATTTTTGACTCTATCAAGTAGTATGTCGCTGACACACTCTTGAAATGAGGCACACATATCACATACATCCTGTTCATTCATTACAAGTTCTCGTATTAAGTTTTTTACTGCTGTTTTAATTCCAGAAAACGAAAAGTCACATCCGGAGCGTTTTGTCATCGCCCTTGGCAGTTTAAATCTCATACCATCACCTTTTTTAGCTAATTTTTCAATCAATGGACCTCCTGGATAGCTTAGACCCAGCATCTTAGCGACTTTGTCAAATGCTTCTCCTAATGAGTCATCAAGCGTTTCTCCAAGTTTGATGTATTTACCTACATCCTGTGCAATTAAAAATTGACAATGGCCACCTGATATCAGTAGGACTAAAAACGGAAATTTAACTTCATATAGTAGCCTAACAACTAACGCATGTGCTTCTAAGTGATTGACTGCAATAAACGGTTTTTGTGCTACATGCGCGATTGCTTTAGCCATCATTGTACCAACTATTAATCCACCTATGAGTCCTGGTCCTGATGTCGCTGCAATTGCATCCAAATCACAAAAACTAAGGTTATATTTTTCCATAGCACTTTTTATTAAACCACTTAAATGCTTCATATGAGCACGTGATGCTATTTCGGGAATCACTCCACCGCGCTTTTTATGCTCTGCCTGAGAAAGAATTTCGTGAGCAAGAACTTGCTTGTTGCTATTTACAATTGCAACTGCAGTTTCATCGCAGCTTGTTTCAATAGCTAAAATAGTCTTCATAAATACTTTGATTATAAAAAACTATACCTTGAAATGCTGTAGAAGTTAACTAGAAAACATATATACCTTGAGCTAAATCTACACTATTACCTATTTTGCTGACTTATAGATGCAGTTCTAGATCAAATAGCGGCTTTCCTAAACCCTTTCCATGAATTAATCAGCAACTCATTTATTATATTCTCTTGGTCAGACATCTTAATTTCTTTCTTTACCCTGTAATAAACCTTTTGCCAATTTCCAACTTATGGGATAAAATCGCTTTCATTATTAAAAATCATTAATAATATAAGAAGAATTACTAAATTCTATTCTTTTCGTTGAAGATATATCAAGAATCTCAAATTCTGTACCCACGTTTTCAACTCTATGGCCAATAGCACTGCTAATAAAAAACCTTCTTTATTAGAGTTCTCCTATCCTTTTTCTGTATTAAGTAACGCCGATTTTACCACACCTAGATTTACACTCGTATAAAAATGTTCTGCTTTTTTATCTTTATCCTTACCGTTGCTCTCACTGTTTTTGTAAGAAAAAGATGTGCTTGACACACAGATTAATAACAACATTGAAATAGCTGTTTTTAGTAGTGATATTTATACTAATAATAAATATCTTTGGTATGCTATACTAGTAATAAAACAAGTCAATCTTTTAATAAAAGTAAGTTTTTAAGTGCTACCACTCAATGAACTAGATATAAAACCTGAATCCAATTTCTACTATATGAGAATGAGAATGATATCTATCATAATCTTGAAGCTGCTTTACCTTAGGAGTATTATTTAGCAAACCAAGAAATTTGTAACCAAAAGATATCTCAGTTGAACTACTTGAACGATAGCTTAAACCAAACTTTCCCTGATAAGCTTTTATGAAATCATCTTTCGTGTCAAAATTGATGAATCGGCTTAATTGGCCTAATCCTACACCAAAACCAATGTATGGAGTAAAAAGACTGCTATTATTAAAGTGATAGTAACCATTTGTCATTAGCATAAGAATGGGGATGCCTTCGTCTCTACTCGTTGGAGTCATACTCTCAATCTCAATACTAAAATCTTCAAGTTTACAACCAGCAGAGGCACTGAATAATTTGTTCACTAAGTCATGAAAAGGATGAAGTTTTTGACCTACGGTCAAACCTACATAACACTCCTGTTTTTTTTCATTTTTATGCTCATTCTCACTGTTGCTTGCACTTTTTTCAAAAGCAAAAGATGCACTTGACACACAAATTAATAACAACATTACAATAGCTGTTTTTAATAATGATTTTTTACTTAATATACTCATAATAAATACCCTTAATATATTATACTGTTAAGAGTATAGTATTAATAAATTATTAATACAAGTAAATTTTTTAACTTTACTATTACTGCCTGCTTTACTGACTTGTAGCTACAGTAAAATATTCTAAATTAGGTAGTGGTCTGCTTAAATCCTTCCGTTAGCAGCCCATTCTATAATGCTCTCTCGGGTAGATATCCTAATTTCTTCCTTTAGTGTTGTAACCAATCCCTGGGATTTTATTTCTTTCTCTTCTGATATTTCTTCCCCATTTGCACGCATTATTACCCTGATACACTTTGCTATGACAGAATTGTAAGATTTTGTACTTCCCTTCCCATCAGCACATCAATAAAATCATCAGACGATTTTACCTCTTCTATTCCTTTCAGCCCATTAGGAGATATTACTGGTTGTTTATATCGCCCTAGAACACAACCTACTGAACCTTTTAGCATATTTACTATAAGATCTCTAGTGCTTACCTCAGGTGGCAAGTCTATATTTGCATGCATCTCTTTATTATATCTCATCACTCGCATTGTAAAATGCTAGAATTACCTTATCAATGAAAATCACAATTCCACTGCTCATTAGTGGATTCACCTATAATGGTAAATGCAGAAGAACATCTAGCTATAATCTAATCACTGTCTCCAAATATAGAACCAATTCTTTTGCTCCCAGGAGAAAATTTATTAGTCCAGCTGCTTTGTACTTTGTTTATATCTTTAAAGGCCGTTTTGTTGCTATACTCCTTTACTTCTTTATCTATTCTCTCCATTATTTGTGGATCTAGATAGCTCTTTCTCCATTGGTTAGTAGCAAGAAATACTTTGTTTAAATCTTGAGTGCGAATTAGATATTCCTTGTCTTTAGGATAAACCTCCTGAGCCCAAGCGAATAGCTCAAAATAGCGTGCAAATAATTCGGATGCGCGTGATTTTGCAGTTCGATAAGCTTGTATCTCTTCAAATATAATTTGACCAATAATTTTTTGTACCAGAATATTTGACTGCTTCAAGTTCTGCTCAATATCCTGATAAACTTTATAGAGAAATTCGTGCTCTAAGCTTAAGTTCAGTTCATTTTCAACCATATGTGAAAGTTCATGTACTATGATGTAAGGATTTGACCTTCTTAGCACAATAACATACTTATTTAAACCAGAAGATCGAATTGTCTTACACACTCCCTCTTCCATATCCATTAATCCTTCTTGATATATTTCAAATGAGAGTCTATTTTGCTTTATTAGTGACAAAGTGAGGTTCAATGTATTTCTAAATTTCTCAAATTGATAGAGATATTCGACATATTGTATTACGTTTTCACCACTTCCTACTTGAGTTGCTTGTTTTATTAAGTTCCTGGTTAGCATGCTCCATTATTAAAGGAATTTTCTTTATACTCAAGAGTTATAAAGTATTTTTAGGAAGTATAGCTAAAGTAGTTTAAGTTCACTGACATCCCGCTACTTGTTAGCAGTCAAGAGGTATCATGTCAGTATGACTTAGGAATGTACTAGATATAAAAGTGCAATATCAAATATATTCTACTAAAAATCAATCAGATCTTCACATGTTTGTTCTTCATAAAAGAAGTTCAATGTTATCGTAGTACCAAGTTTTGCTTCACTTTGAATGTTGAAAGTCCCACCCATTAACTCTACTAATTTCTTGCTTAGAGGTAATCCGATACCGTTCGTTCGTTTCTATATTCGTTTCTATATCCCGAATCTGCTTGGCCAAAAACGGACATAACTTTATATATGTCCTGCTGCATTATCCCTATTCCATTATCATGAAACTCAATAGTTAATAAATTTTTTTCTATATTCTCTTTAATAATCATTCTTATTAAACCACCTTGAGGAGTGAACTTGATTGCATTTGATAACAAATTTATTATAACTTGCTTCATTCTTTTGGGATCGGCGATAACTAATAATTGTTTATCAGATATCTCTTTCTTTAAACTAATCCCTGTTTCTGTTAGTTTAGGTGATAACATTTTTAAGCACGAATCTATTATCTTATTCAGATTAAACTTCACTTTCTCTACTGTTAAACTACTTGATTCAGCTTTAGAAAAATCGAGCACATCATTAATCAAAGCAAGTAAATGTGTACCAGCATTATATATATATCGTCTACGTATTCCTTGTATTTAGAGTGATCTACCGAACCTAAAGTTTCATTTTTGATCAACTTTGCAAATCCAATAATAGCATTAAGAGGTGTACGCAACTCATGTGTAACACTTGCAAAAAATTTTATCTTATTTGCATTTTCTTGCTCTAATGCCTCTTTAACCCTTTGTAATTCAATATTAGTTTTATGCTGCTTGGCTAGCATTTGGGTATTGGAAAAGTGCAAATAAAGCATTATTAGTATTAAGATAACCAGTAATAAGCCCATTAATATTGAAAATAGACTATATACCATAATATAAGAGTCATTATAGCTTTGAATGATCTTCAAAAAAAATGAAGGCTTAATGTCATCTTCATGAAATATAGGGAAAGTAGAAGTTAATGTATTTCCTGTAGCGTAAAATATTTCTTGATTGCTTAGCAATTTATCAATTTCATCATTTGTAAGCAACTGCTCATAGTCATGACCTTGAGTATTAAAATTACTGAAAATTACTCTGGCATTTTGATCATACAGTATTAAGCTAAAATTTCTTACTTTGCTTACTGATTGTAACAATTCAGCACGCAATTTTACCAACTGGTTTATGTAATCAAAACTGTTATATTTAATATGATGTTTTTCTATTAGTAAATAATGATATTTTTTTATTATACTATTTTCCAATAGATCTTTTAAGTTTGCATTTGAATTACGGTAAAAAGAAAGAAAATTATTCTTTAATGAATAACTGCGGTATATTGTGCCCAATAAAACCACAAAAATTAATAAGAATAGCGAGATAATTTTTGTATATCTATTTGTTTTTAGTGTAGTAAACATTAATTTACTTAATTTATACATATTCTTCTCATTGTGAAATAACGTCTTTTATGGTATTAATAAAAAATTAGCATATCATACTTTTATGACAATTTCTCCTATCTTGCCAGTTTATTCTCCTGTTAACATAAATTTTTCTTATGGCAAAGGTATTTACTTGTATGATATCGATAATAAGCGCTTTATAGATTTTCACTCTGGAATAGCTGTTAGCAGTTTAGGTCATGCCAACCCACGATTAACTGATGTCCTAAAATTACAAGGAGAAAAACTATGGCATATATCAAATACCTATAATATATCTACTGCCAACAAATTTGCAGAAAATTTAATAAACAACAGCTTTGCTAATACTGTATTTTTTGCAAATTCTGGATCAGAAGCAGTGGAATGTGGACTTAAAATCGCTAGGACCTATCAAAATGGAGAAGGTA
Source organism: Euphyes dion (assembly GCA_018251475.1). Lineage (NCBI taxonomy): Eukaryota > Metazoa > Arthropoda > Insecta > Lepidoptera > Hesperiidae > Euphyes > Euphyes dion. Next base: position 3,571 of record DWPD01000009.1, on the reverse strand, counting down.
ATAAAAATCGCTATAGAATTCTAACATTTCATGGTGCATTTCATGGAAGGACATTTTTAACTTGTGCAACAAACGATAGACAGAAATTTTCTGAATTACTGAATCCTTATATTGACTGGTGTGATAACATAGAGCCCAATATTGAGAGTGTAAAGAAAGCAATTTCTAATGGCATAGGTGTTATATTAATAGAACCAATACAGGGACAAGGTGGTATTAAAGTAATGAGTGAAGTCTTCATGAAAGAGCTAAGAGAACTATGTAACGAAAACGACATACTGCTATTTTTTGATTGCGTTCAGTGCGGTGCTGGCAGGACAGGAAAGTTATTTGCATATGAACACATAGGAATTAAGCCTGACATATGTGCTCTATGTAAGGAATAGGAGGAGGTTTCCCTCTGGGGGCTTGTCTTGCAACTGAAAAGGTTGCTAAGTACATGGCGGTCGGTATGCATGGTTCTACTTTTGGTGGTAATCCACTTGCAACTTCAGTAGGTAATGCTGTATTGGATGAATTGCTCAGCCCTGGCTTCTTAGAAAATGTTGAAGTTAGAGGTAAGTCTTTAAAAAACAAACTAGAGGACTTAGCAAGCAAGTTTCCAATGATAGAAGAAGTGAGAGGGAAAGGGTTGATGCTAGGAATAAAAGTAAAAATGAATAACCAAAAATTTGCAGGAGAGCTAAGTCACCGTGGTTTACTTACTGTTGGAGTAACATCAGATAATGTTCTAAGAATCTTGCCTCCACTCATTATCACTGAAAAAGAGATTGATGAAGGCATTGAAATCCTCACTCAGTATTTATCTGAAAAGTTCTAGTTAAAAACTAAACCTTCCTGCTCACTAGTTGTTGGCTGTATCAAAATTGCAGATAAAGCAGTAGCTACAACTTTATCAGCTACTTCATTTGTACACTTTGCCTTTTCCTGTTCTCTTATCAGTGTAAGCTCATTTATATCACTTAGTGAGTCAAATTTTGTTATATCCTCAAATATAAACGATTGCACGATGTCTTTCGGAATATTGAAAAAAGCCGAGTTACCAAGCGTAACTGTCATAATGTCATATCTAACAAACTTTTCATTAAGCCGTTTCTCAAAACACATTTAGACAGTTCTCCTAAAAGAATTGGCACTCCAAAAGTAAAAAATGCTCCTCTCACTAAATAGGTTGTTATTTCATATAACAATGCACCACACAAGAGTGCCAGTAGTCCAAATACTATAAAACCGCAAAGTAAAGGCAATGGCATGGTCTGACCTGATGATATTCTACCTATAAGCTCCATTGAAATTATAAACCCAATAAGTAACATAGCTCTACCTAGATATGTCCTTTCTTTAGAGCGTTTGTTAAAGTTTTTCTCACGTAACTTAGAAAAATCATTGTTAACTCTAACTTCAAAAATATTATGGTTGATTTTTAATTTTAGCTCTAAGTCCTCTATTCCATGATGCCACTTATGACACCTTACAATTTCATCAATTATCGTACTAACTTGATTATTGATTTTGTATAATTTGCTTTCTTGATATAAGTTACCTTGATAATATTTTTCTCTCAAGTCTACACAATTTAAATTCTTTAAATCACATAAAAAATCTTTGATTTCTTGTGCCATTTTATTAGCATCATCTTTGTAGCCTACAGCTTTCAAAATTGTTACCAAGTGTTTATTTTCAATTTCAGCAATTGTTCTATCTAATGCACGTATGTATATATTGCTTGGATTGAAAATATGAGATGATTTTTTCTTTACATCTATCCTCATTGCCTTCGTACAAACTATTTCTTTTGAAACTGCTGTCATGTTCTTTGGCAATTTCTAATGCATGAACCAATACATTTTGCGCCTTCACACTACTTTCACAGTGACAGTTTCTGATTATGTGTACATACGCTCTTGCACTGGTATCTCCAGATTTATCTATATTGTACGCTTTAGCCAAAAAGACTAAATAGTCAAACCCTGCCCAAAGATAATACATTACCTTTGTTATAGCACTCCCCACAGAAAATAAAGCTGAGCGTGTGCAAGATAATTTACCGTTGTTTTTAATTCTGTTCTCATATGAACGAAGGTATGCCTCTGTACTTTTTAAAATCCTATGTAAATCTTGTTCTGTCTTTTTGACATCAAAATCATTTAAATCATGAACTTTTTCATACGTTTCTTTTATCAAATCACTAGAAAACTTCTTCAGAGCTGAATCATCAATATTTCCTAATGCATCAATATTTTTACTAATATAGATTTCTATTTTTCTTCCAAGTTCTTCTCCCATTCTATTTTTAGCAACTTATTGTATTTATTAGTAGCTGGAAACAAAACTTTCTGACAAAATTTCTGTGGTTCGTTTTTAAAATTTGCTAAGATCTTATTCACAAATAGCTCAACTTCTTCACCTGCAGCAGCGAAAAACCATGATTGTCTGCTCTCATTACGCTCTCTATTTCTTCCAAGATTCTGTAGGGCTTCAGATGGATTATTGAACTGACTAACCGAATCTGCAAATATTGATGCAACATGATTATATTCACTATCAAATCCACAACCTTTCGATCCATCTATAACCGTTGTCAACGCATATTTAGCCAATGAATCAAAATCTCTTTTTTCATAATCACAATAAAGAGTTCGATATCCACCTATCTGATTACGTATTATCGCTGAAAAGAGTCTGTTTTCTCCAATACCAAGATCATTTTTCCCAATTCCTGCAAAGATACATTTATTTTGTTTGCAGAAATCAATGAGACTATGTAGTATACCTTCCTCTCTTTCCATGAGGTCATGGAGCTCTTTGCTTAAGCGCCAATTATCAACTATTAAGCTGCATTGCTCATTATCACTTTTACTCAGTGCTTCAATTACTGTCTTTATTTGCAGTAAGAGCTCATCTCTAGCAAATTGCTCACTAAAGCCTTTTCTCTCTAGGTAGCTTATAGTATTGTTATCATTAGTGGTGCTAACATTCTTTTTAACATCTTCTATCAATTCACTCAAACCTTCTCTTCTTTTTTTATCTAAAGTAATATTGGCTTTGTTGCATAGCACTGATAGGCATGTAAGTCACAGTGAATTTACGCAGCTAATTTAAATGTAGCCATACCTATATCAGTAAATTTGTTCAATAAGTAGCACTTAATTAACAGCTCTTTTTCACGATTTACCTCTGATTTATTTTTCAAGCCAAACCCAAATATTTGCTTCAACCTATAGAAAAAGACTTCAATATAAGACCGTGCTCCATACTTAACTTTTTTCTTCCATTCATTAATACCATCTTCATAATTCTCATATGACCTAATTCTACTAATATACTTGTTTCTTTCTGATAAGTAGTCAGCTAAACAAATTTTAGTATCCTTCCTAAGGCGAATAATAGGCACAATATTGTATTTTCTGCATTCTTTATACACACTTTTTATATCATAAGCCGCATCTGCTCGAATAGAACAAATGTTATATTTATCACTGACTTCTTCTAACATATCGCAGACCGGCAAATAGTCTACAGCAACACCACTAGTGTAGTTCATGCTTATTGCTTTCTTATCATTTATGTT